>JAHLJT010009419.1:108047797-108280297 GCA_031308135.1 Acheta domesticus | reverse complement strand
AGAATTCATCAATTCACGAACACGAATCACATTGGCTTCGTTTCTGCTTGTTGATGGTCTTCCAGAACGAGGGTCATCGTCCAATCCTTCCTGGCCATCCTTAAACTTCTTCACCCACCTCGTAACTTTCACATAACTCATGGCAGACTCCCCGTAGGCTTGCTTTAAGACTGCGTGAGTCTCGGAAGGCTCTTTATCGAGCTTCGTGCAAACCTTGATCGCCCGACGTTGTTCGACCGAATCACTCATCGCGTGTCGTGACGAGGTCGCGAAACACAGGCGCACTTATTCAACGATGCTGATGCTACGGTTGCTCGGAGCAGACTGCGCTTTGATGTGCTGTAAAGCTGAGGGTACCCTCCACCTAACCCAATCAGTCCGAGTGCGCTGCGACCAATAGTAGTTCTGCAAAAAATTATATTTCATGACTTTTTGGACACACCTTGTATATATATATATATATATATATATATATATATATATGTATATATATATATATATATATATATATATATATATATATATATTCACACACCAGAAGGTCCGGGTTCGAATCCCGGTCGGGCCGACCAATTCTTTGAACAAATTTAATTATTAAATTGTATTTATTGAATACCTTGCAATAGCGAAGCATTGCCTTGTTAGAAATAAATGATTGATTTCTTATACATTGTTTCAGGTATTTTAAATTCTGTTTACCATGTTAATAATCAGCAGTCTCAGAAAACGCGTATATTTTTCTCATACGGGAAGAAACCAGTTTTTTAAATGAGCTGTTAACTAAGTAGTTACGATTATTAGATTCTTTAACATGATATACATTAACTTTCATTACGATGAAATTCGTATTTTATTCTGCAAGCATTCGCTGAGTTTTATTCAAATCTCCGACATATATTCTTGAAATGTTCGAACACTCAGTTGTCGAAATCTCTCCAATTTTCCTTCGAACGAACAATAAAACAGGTTGAGCCTGATGTTGATATCTTGCCTGTGACAAATGTCCGTAGGAGAACCTTTAAATGCGTTTTCCGTCTCACATTTCATTCCCCGTCATTTCCATTTCCTCGAGGGGGGGGGCGAGGAGAGCCTTGCGGCTGTGGGAGCACCGTGTGTCCGCCCGGCTGATCACGCACGCCTTCGGCACGCACTGGCGTTCGCACGCAGCGCCTGATTTATCGTCTTCGACGGTGACGTGCCGGCTAACGCACTGGATTTCAAGATCGAAAGTCGCACGTTCAGTCCCCTCTGGAGGTAATGGGCTTGTGAAGAGTGGACAATCCTGAGTGTGCCATATCATTGTCGTAGGTCGTAAATTGATTGATTGATTAGTGATTCCGGCCGATGCTAAAGTCATTAGTCCCGTAAGTGCAGTGTATGTTTTTCCTCTAGAGGTAATGGTAATCTTCCCCCGCCAGATGTTGAGATCCGGCGCCTACCTACCGTGGGTTAGTGGGTTTTCCCGAACCAAGTATCTCCGCACCGCCCCAGCCGTGTCAAGCTCTAAGCTCCCGACCGGTCTCCCAACTTCTCTATCTAGCCAGTGTCGAATATCCTGCCACCGTCGGGACTAGAACTAAGGACGTCGCTGTCAAAGACACTGCAATGACTTCAATTGATTCCCTGAGCCATCTCTCCAGCAAATTGCAGTTTTTGGACAACGCAACTAAAAATGTTACAAGTTTTAAGACACCACGTAACTACTAGCGTGTAAACATTCAAGAGAGTTCGCATCTAAATGGAAGTAGTTCCAATCTGCGAAAGCGTGTGCATTATTCTCATATCATATAATCTGAACATGCCTCATCCATATTCATCCATATTCGTTTGACCAAGGCTGCCTATATTTTCTCAAAAACACAGATGTTTAAATAAGACTAGCGTACCCGTGCGAGAACTCTCCCATACTATAGCCAACCTCATTCTTATTGTTATATTGCCATATGAAGCACGTAATTCATATTTTTCTTCAAGGTCCGCTTATCCTCCGTCACTTATTCTCTATGTCACCTAGCAATGTATAATAATGAAATACTCTCTTGTCAATACAAATTATTCTTATAAATAACTTTATTATCGAGCAAAAAGGTACACCCGTGTATTTCAATCACGTAGAATAAGCAATTAGTAATTTGACATACAGGTTCTGAGCAGGAGGGGTAGAATCCAGAAGCGTCGAACCAGCAAAAATGTAATAGAATGGTGAAGAAGACTTCATCCTGTTGACCATGGTGCATTGAGGCCCTTGGGCTCAAAATTTTAGTTTTAAGACCGCTTCGTTTAAGAGTTATTTAACGATATAGATTAAAAAATCTGAAGTGCGTTGTGGGTTGCATTCTAAATGAATATTTAGAAGCGTTTTTTTAAAACAAATTTTTCATATTTGTGAAGTCAACATGCAATTTGTCACGTATCCGTGAAATTCTCTTTCTTTAGAGACCTCATTTATAACGATTGGTTGCAAGTGAGAGCCGCAAAAGGAAGGTATACTACTGAAAAAATAAGAGAGAAATATAAAAAAATTGTCGAAAAAATAGGAGCAGTTTTCGTGTAATTTCTGCTTGAAGTTAATGCATTTAATAAAAAATATTCTCGAAAACGGCTAGCATTTTTTCTTTAAACTCTTCTCTCTGGTCCTAGCTAAGGAAGCTTAAACTAGTGGTGCTACAGACTGGCACAGACTTTCCCGGATTAGTTTTCTATTTCCTTGGGTCTCCGCTAGCTATTCGGAATTGCCAGATACTCTTTCTTGCCAGCTGCCATTTATCAACACCAAAAGTACATTTTGTTTTGTCATTTTCTTAATTTTTTGGTTTCCTATTCGTAGAACGGAAATAATCATTTTAGACACAAAAACCTAGTCCGAAATGGCGATTTTATTTTAAAAATTATATGCCGTTTTAAAGAAAATGGCGTTTTAGCGCTACTAAAAATGCAAAATTTGAAGCTCATTTTCACAGAAAAGTTTTGAGTTTTCAAAATACCTTATTTGAAGTTATTTCAAGCACGTACACTCACAAATATAATAATATTTACAAATTGCTGGTAATGTGCATATTAAAGATGTGAGAGATCTTTCAAAAAGATTACAATTATGTAATTTTTGAAAAAACGAAAAAAACTCAAAATAAACTTTACAACCTACTAAAGAGTGTAATTACCACCATGTGTTACAAAAGTTTGAAGAAAAAATTTGCTACCATATACGAGTAAATGGCGTTCGAGCATTTCTGAAAATGCCGAAATTTGAGCTACTTTTCACAGAAAACGGTTGTGTTTGCGAGAAACTTTACTTGACATTATTTAAAGCACATGCACTCGTAAATATAATATTGTGAAAAAATCGCGGCTTGTGTAAATATTATCGACGTATGAAACATGTGGAAACATTTGCATTTTTGTAATTTTTGAAAAAACCAACCTATAGAGCAATATGGCTTTTATGTCAACAAATATAGTACATTTACCACTATGCCTACCAAAAGTTTAAAGAAAAAATTTGGAGCTGTTTTTGAGAAAATCTTGATTTTGTAATTTTTTTAAATTACACATACTGCACGAAAACTACGAAAATTTTGAAAAACATTTACATGACATTTATGAAAGAACTCAATATGCAGAACAAATTTTATTTGAAGAAAAATTCCCTACCTTCAATTTTGTAGTTGGAGAAAGACGCCGAAAAAAATTCAAACTTTCACAATTATCGAAAATTCAGAGTTATACGTGAAAATGTGACCTATGCCATGTTAATAAGTGTATTTTACTCTATTCAAGACTCTATACAAGAAATTTAAAGAAAAAAATTGGAGCCGTTTTTGAGAAAATTTTGAAAATCCCCGGGGTCTTCAAATAAAGAACCCCCAATTCTGAAGAATCTTTTTCAATATCTCAAAGCTTTGACTAGAACCAGATCGACCGGGGAATATCCATTTTGGAAGAAATCGTACGTATGGTTTAGGCGCTAGCAGTGTTCCCAGACGGACAGACGGACGTTTTCCTTTCAATTGGGTTTTTGGTATCAAGGACCTAGAAAATAGGGTGTCTGGCTACACCACGTGTTAGAGGATTTTTTGTTCTTAATTTAGCAACTGGTTTTATCCACTTTTTCGTTTTCACAGCCCGGCAATGAATTTTTTCCGCCGAAAATTGGCCATTTTTTCGCGCAGCATTACATAACTTTCCCTATACTCCGTATATCACTCCGTGTATACGTACGTATACGGGAAAGTAAAAATGACCAAGGCCTCATTTCAGTTAATTACTGTGAATTTTCGAAAACCGCGAAAGTTATAAATAATACGAAAAAACGTCTGATGTTGTAGCACCACCAGTTTTATTGCAATTTTATAAATCGCAAAGTTTTTTACGTAAATCGTCAGCATTTTTCTCTACCTACTTTTTTATTTAGTTTTCACAACAATGGTATGAATGTTTGAGTGTTCCGTTAAAAGAGAAGAAGCCGTTGTAGCACAATGATTCGGGAAACACAGTTTTGAAGAATACTTTCTCGATTGGCTAGAGACCAATTTATTCCGTTTTATGTTTTTTCATCTGACTAGTATCTCCACTCATCTCATAACCATTAAACCCGTCCATTGAAGCCGTTTATCAAGGTGACAGTGCTAGCTCTGGGTAGCCCGTAGGCACTCAGTGTTGATCACGCACGTGGCACGCATGCACGCAACAGTCACTCTACCCCTCGAGCTGCCTTCATCTGTCACTGGCGTCTCCCAAGGGCGACTCTTTTGTGATTTTTTTCCCTTTTATTGTTCCATCTTACACCCTCAGGTATATTTTACCCACTGATGTAAACTAAACGTGGAAAAACGAGGGGAAAGCCCTAGGGGTAGGGCTTTCAGTATTATTAATGGCGTCAGACTTGTCGTCCTTGCGTGAACAAAAGAATTTTCTACTTTTATCTGGACGAGCGGGGTGTGTGGGGTTTGTAGTGGTGTGATGGCTTTGGTAGTACAAAGCAGGGAACGCAAACATGCACGGACATCAGATTTTTCTTCTGTTTCTGCCTTTGAGTCAAAATTTTGCAAATTAATATTGCTGTACATATATTAAAAATATTTGAAAAGATTGAATTTATAATAATTTTAGTATAATTCTGACATTAGGGAACGAACGCACTCTCAGTTGCTTTTCGGAAAGAAATTAATCTATTTCAAATGCATATTTTTTTTAAAACTTGCAGCGGAATTATAAACTTTATTTAAGACTTTGATGCTCATAATCCAATTGTGATACATTAATTCGTACAGTTTAAACTAGTCGTAATAGATGATGTATTTCTGTATTAAGATAAAGCGTAAAAACAGTGTACATTTCGAAATATTATTTCAACATCTACTCAGCAGTGAAGTAGGGCACATTACACTGTATAATGGCAATTTTCTTGACCGCAATTGTTCTTGCTATTCCTTAGAAAGTACATTAATGTTTCATAAAATTTGTCTACTAATTTGTTCTGGAGAACGGCAGTAGTGCGTACGTACAATTCCGTGGGAAAGTTTTCGAATTGAAAATTATTTCGAAAACTGCTATTTTGTGCTGCAATACCACTGTAAATTGCGGAGTCGTAGCAGAAGACGGTGACGGCTATTTGTCAAGAGTCCAGCAATTCTTTTTTTCTTTTTCGTCAATATTCAACTCTACTTCTAGTAGTTTCATTCACTTCAGAAAAATAGGTAGTCATGCGCCACTTCGATCTGCAACTGATGTTCCGAGAAATCAATTGTAACTGGTATATTTACGCGGCTGTCTTACGCGACCGCGGCCGTCCTTTGTACTCTTATTTCAGTTCCTTGGATGTCCGCGAGGTTGTTCTCTTGTCGGCTAGCTGGTGAGTAGTAGACAACCGTAGCAATCAATTTACCTTGAACTTGATGGTAATATATCACTAGAATAAGGAGTACAGTGTGACAAATGAGTAGTCAGCAAGACACAAGCATTCAAATATAAGAAAATATACATATTCTAAAAACGTTTAGTGCGTTTTGCTTGGTCCAAAATATACAATCAATAGGAAGTCCCAATTGAACCTATTAAAAATTTGTTAAATTAAAAAAGTTATTCCTTATTACCTTTTGATTGACTACACAATCGTTTGCCCTATGCAGATCTAAATGTTTGTCGTCTATGAAATAAAAGCATTCAACATATCTCTAATATCCCTAATTTGCTAAGTAATACATCAATCAAATAAATGTAATTATTATATTTAAATTAACGAATAAATCGAGATAAAAGTCAAATTTCCTTATATACGAGGGTACATCAGTATCTTCACTTTCGTACTGATCGTATTTAAGTTGACTGAATGGTTTTGTGCTGCTACTAGCCTTAAGACATCGTTCACTTTGCTTGTGTACAATTTTAGCATTATCACCTAATGTTCCCTTGAGTTGTTGCGACGTGAATATGGATGCACAACTCTCAGTCTACACAAAAAAGAACAGACTTTTGTAATCTACTTTTTACTTTCCCGTATACGTAAGTATATACGGAGGAATATACGTAGTATAGGGAAAGTTATGTAATGCTGCGGAAAATCGATTTCGAGATTTCAAAGAATTTCACGTTTTGGGGTCCCCTGATATGGAAAAAGCTGTTCTTTTCAAAATGTCCGTCCGTCCATCAGTCTGCGAACAACAGTAGCCCCGCCGAAATCATAAGAACGATATCTTCCAAAATGAATATTCCCTGGTCATCTGCTTCCACTCGGGGCGCCGCGATTTTGAAAAACGTTCTTCAAAATTTCGAGGTACTTTACATAAAGGCCCACGGGCATTTATAAATTCTCCCAAAGACAGCTTTAAACTTTCACTTTGAATTTCTTGTAAGAATAGAGTAAATCACACTTATTAAGATGGCGTAGATCCGATTTTCACGGTTAACTCTGAATTTTCAAATATTGCAAATGTTTGAGTTTTTTTACTGCCTCTTCCTACAACTACAAAATTAAAGATAGAGATTTTTCCTTCAAATAAAATGTGTTCTCGATAGTGAGTTCTTTCATTAAGATCATGTACATTGATTTGAAAATTTTAGTAGTTTTTGCATAATATTACGTGCGATATGTGCAATTTAAAAAAAATTACAAAAACAAGATTTTCTCACAATCGGCTTTAAATTTGTTCTTTAATGTTTTGATAAGGATAGTACCTATTGTACTCTATAAGATGACATAACACCAAATTGCCGTTTCCTTTTGTTTTTCAAAAAATTACAAAAATGAAATTTTTTTGACTCTTCTCTCACGTCGTTAATATTTACATTGATGTTAATTTGTTCACATTGTTACATTTATGAGTACATGTGCTTTAAATAATGTCAAGTAAAGTTTCTTGAAAACGCAACCGTTTTCTATGAAAACTAGCTCAAAATTCCGTATTTTCAGAAACGCACAAACGCCATTTTCTCATAAATGGCTCCAAAATATTTTTTGAAGCTTTTTTGAACGGATCGTGGAAACTGCACTCTTTAATATGACGTAAAGTTCATTTTGGGGTATTTTTTGTTTTAAAAAATTACACAAATATAATCTCTCACCCCTGTAATACGCACATTACCAGTAATTTGTAAACACTATTGTATTTGTAAGTTAAAGTGCTTTAAATTACTTCAAATGACGTTTTAAAAAAAATTTCTGGGAAAAAGAGATTCACATTTCGCATTTTTGTAGCACTTAAACGCCATTTTCTTATAAGCGGCTTCAAATTTTTCAAAAGAAAAATGATGACGAGGTTTTGGTATTCTGTAATATTCTCTTTAATATTCTAAAATTAATACTTCCTTTCTACCATTAGGAAACCAAGAAATTAATAAAATGACAAAAGTGTACTTTGGGCGGCGATAAATGGCAGCTGGCACGAGTGTGTGGCAATTCCGAATAGCTAGCCCAGACTAAAGGAAATGGGAAACTAATACGGGAAAGTGTGTGCCACTCTGTTGCACCACTAGTTTCTTATCGGAGTGTATCAAATGCTAGAATCTTTAGATTTGAAGCACGTGTGATTAATGTTTTTCCTTGGCGAAGTGTTTATCAGTGGATTGATCTATTAAAAATCAATCCAATAAAAATGTAGGATGAGAAAATTGAAAGATGTCTAGGTTCATCTATCACTGATTCAAGTTTTAAGCAAGCCCCTATCCGGGTTCCGAAAAACCGAACTCAACCAAACCAAAGTCAACTGATGTCACTGCAGTGCCTCTGAGCGGAAAGTCCCAAGTTCGAGTCCGACGTCAGAATTTTCGACACTGGCTTGTCAGCTAGGTGGAATTCACTCGCAGCCTGCAGGCAAATTCTAGCAATCGGCTGCTCTGGTAGTTTTCGGTGGTTTCTCCGATCAACACCAGGCGAATGCGGGAGCAATATCCTAAAAAAAGAGGCCATGGACCTCACGCGGCCTTCCCTTCCTCTTCATTCTCCTATCTTCATCCCTTACTTACACACACACTAACATGCAGTACATTATCACACCCGCCGGAAACGGGCCGGAAGCTTATAGCTTGTCCCGGCTGGGGCGGTTCCCCGCTGGTGGGAGTTACCTGGTTGGGGAAAACCCCGCTAGCTGATGGTAGGTCGGCGCCGGATCTGGCCATCCATAGGGGGAAAACCACAGCGTCCTCCCGAGAAACTACACTTACGAGACGAATGACTTTATTAGTTAACGCGGCTGGAATCACTAAGAACCACTGAACCAACCGAATAACCGATGAGTATGTAGTGAGTATGTATTGAGTATGTATGTAAGTATTGAGTATGAAGTGACAAACCACATTCGTGTCTGTCAGGTGAGAACCGTGAGAACCATGAGAACACTGAAATGGATTGTGGAAATACATTCTTTTGTTGCAAAACAACATGCATCCTCATATCATTTCTCGAGCTCTTCAAAATCTGTACTTCAAGCATCTCGCATACAGTTCCGAATTTGTCATGTGTAATTTACCTCCTGTTTGGTCCACTTGGAGGCGATTTAACAGACCGAATATTGACCTTCGACATACAGGTGAGGGAGTAATGTATACAAGGCTTGCGGCTCAATCGAAAATGTTTTGATCTGAAGGTACCGGAAATGTCATGTTATAATGGACCAACTACATTGAAAAGCATGGTCTCCATAATTATTGGTGTACACTATAAGTTTACATAAGACTGTTCTTAGATAACCTTCAGAAAATCAGTATTAAATTTTTTTGTTTGTTCATTCTGTGACGTTTAGTACGTATTAATTTATTCATTTATATCTTCAATGTACTCAATTAAAAAACCAAAACCAACGGTGTTATAAAATATTTTTTTGAAAACAAACAGCAAAACATGGGGAAGGAAGTGATTTCAGAGATGGTCGACATTTTCCCGGCCTCAATGTGCTAACTCCTGTTCTTTGGTTAGGCCTTGTGTAACCTGGTGGGGTAATTAATTTGCTGTCCCCCCCAGAATGTAGTCCTGAGCTGCCACCAGACTGAAGTGACATCGATACACCCTCAACTGCGCAGCAGCGAGCGCGCACGCGAGTCCTGACCCCAAGGGCCCCGTGCGAAAGCGAACCCGTTCGATGGGTCGGTGACTCCCGGCCCGAAGTCGAGGGCATTTGTTTTGACATTCACAATTCAAACTTACTTTCCAGCTCAAGGAGTAACTCCAGGAGTAGAAGGCAGGAAAGGAAAGTAAAATAGATGTTACGCAATATCATCTTAGTCTTAGTGTGAAAATATTTTGATTTAGCAGTAAATACTTTGGAATGTTGTTGATGGGATTTCACTCTAGAAATAAATTGACTCTTAATTTGTTTATATTTGTTATATCTTATCTTCGCTAATTGTGCTACCACTGCTCACATGTTTAAGCGCATTGTCATGCGGCTTCTTTGTTGTATTTTCAATGCAGTGTAAAAATTAACACAGAAAAGTAAAATCTTGAGATGTTACAGTATGGCACAGACGTCCTTGTACTAATGAGTTTCCTAAACTCTTTCGTTTGGGCTACCTTTTCGGTTTGGCTCTCACACTCTTGCAGCTGCTACCAAGATAGTTTTTCACATTTTCTCAATTTTTTGTTCCCCTGATAGCACAATATAATTTGTAGTGCTATAACAGCACATACTTTACGCAATATTTCTAACTTTTGCAATTTTTGAAAATGCGAAGAATTCTACGAAAATGAGACCTGCGGGTCAGAAAGAAATTTACTATAAACAGAAGCAAAAAATCCACTTTGACGTTGTCAGGGAATCACAGAAAGGGTTTTCTGTCGCAAAATGGCACTTTTCGCCGTAACATTACAAAACTTTTTCTATACTTCGTTTATCACTTATATGTATATTGGTATGTATGCATCACATGCATTTTTACCTGTTTGTGTAGAATTCCGCTACTAAAATTTTCGCAGGTCGTTTCTGATGTTTTGGACATTAATGTAATGTACGTTTAAAGCAATTCGAAGTGTCTAATTATACGTGCTGTGTTGGAATGTATTTGAGCAATGTGTGAAGGTTAAAATAAATGGAATCATGAATCGTTAATGGTTTCTTAATGAGTAAATGCTTCTATTACTGACGATTACTATAATTGTATTCAATATGATGCTTGCTTCTGGCTATTGCGCGTCCCTCACAGTGAAATAGGATCGCCACTACCCAAACTAAACCACGCAACACAGAAGGGAGGAGAGGAGCATGTTGGATCACACATTCGAAAATATTTTTGGCTGGTAAGTCGAATGTTTAGAAAACACTGAAGTTCAAATTTATCTGTCTCATTCACTTTCTCACGAGCGATTCGAATAAAGATCCATTAAAAGAACGATAAATTTAATAAAGAAAAGTTTAAGTGCATCAAAATAAGATCCATCCTAATTTCAGATCAAATTTACGTGAGGGTGTACATTTTCATTATAATTTTCACGCGGCAGATAATGATCATATTAAGAACAGTAAATTTGTTTGGATGTATTTGCAATTTAAAAACTCAGTATGTGTAAACGAAGAGCTTGATATGGTTACAGAATATCAGCACTAGCCACCGGAAGGATAGCGTTCCCGCTATTCGTAAATCTTATCTCTATTTTGACCTATTGTACCAATCTGTGTCTCAATTTGTCTGCCTCAAGTCCGTCATACATACGAACAAAACGTAAATTAATAGTTACGTATGTCACGAGTTCTTAAAGACTAATAGAGGACGAGTCACATACAATGTTTTTTGTCATTTCTAGTTTATCGCTTATTCTAAATAAACTTTTATCACTTTCATGAGTTGAGAAAAACGTCATTACTCTCTATTTTCTGTAGCAGGGGTTGGTGGTACTGGACGCTTTGTCTGTGATCAAACAGTTGACGCTTTTACTGGTAATGCAAGCTGATTGACAAAAAATCCGGAAATTTCGAAGTATCAGCAGATATTTTCGTGCCAATGATATTCTGGAGGAAGCAGACGATGCAAGATATAGTTTGATACCTTCTCAATCTGTAACCACTTATGAAATATGTTATGATTTATTTTGTGATTGACGAATGAAAAGGAATGTTCGAGGCATTAACGTAGAGATTATGCTAGTATTTTTGATTGAACGATCAAAAACATTTAAACCAACAAGTATCTAGTCATACTTGAGTATGCTGTAAAAAATGCATGAGAAGACTGAGTATCAACTTAATTCATTCCATATTGTGACTTACCAACATGTCACTTTTTTTTATGCACTAATATCTGTCGTAAATGGGGTGAATTACAAGGGTTAACAAATAGTAATATGGCGCCCTAGCAACGGCAGTCGAGTGGTTGTCAAGGTCAATAAACTTCATTCGGGCCTTGAATCTGAGGGGTGCGGATACCTGATAGTGTAAGCGATGAAGAGATTGGTTGAAAAAGCAATGACAGTCTAGGGCGCAGCTGGTCGATTGGACAATCAATTGAGGGATTGGCCAGAGAGAGAGTGACAGTCTATTCATGACAGAAGTGTTTCGTTTTCAGATTGTTTTAATATAATTTGAAATAATAGTAAATACTGAAGAATAATTATTTAAAATTTATTTGAAAATACTATTATGTAGTTATTGAATATTTAAAGAAAAAATCTAAAGGTTACAACTAAAAAATCAGAAGAGCATGTAACTAAGTTCTCACAAGAGGCTGACGATCACTTATACCTGCTTTTGAAGGTCATTCTTATGTGTGAAGTATTTGGTGCTTGCAGGGAATAAGAATTTGCAGACTTGACCGTGAAAAATGTACAAGAGAAAGGAACACATTACCAGGTACATATTCCTCTGACAATTGTGTACATTTATTCCCAAAAATTGTTTTGTGTCAACGTCATATTTATCCCAAGATTTACAAGCACTGATAAAACCCGAAAGTACGCTAAAATGTTTTTACTGGACTCTCGAGCATTTTAATGGCCGTTGCTCTGGACGCGCTCTTAAAGCGTTGTTTAGATGGTTTGTTGCTAAGGGGCGAAGTGCGTGTTTACCGACGCAAATAACAAAAAAATATAAACTGCAATTCCACTGAAATTACGATACTAACATTTATTAATAGCGGGAAGCCTGCTGTGGTTAATGTCACAACCTTTTGGACTATGATCACAGTGCAGTCGAAAAATCAGTCGCTTGCTACCGGACGACTGCCAGCGAAATGGCCGACTTGTGTCATCCGAAAAATCCTTGAATATCCTTGAAAATCCTTGAACATCCTTGAATATTCCACCAGAAATCTGACAATTTTTTCCATAATTTTGCAGTTTATTGTTTAAAACATCTGCGACAAGCATGCTAAAGATAATAAATCCATGCTAAAAAACATCTACAAAAATTGCAGGGGCCTTGACTTACTCTTATTATTGCAGATGGCCTTGACTCTCCAGCTGATTACGGGTGAATGGAAATGACAGCATCAAACGAAACAGAACTTCGTCCGACCGTCCGTATTTCCAGATGCAGTCTCAAGAGGTCGTTCGATATTACAATTTTCATTTACTAACAGTTTTGGTAGAAAGAATCGTACATATCGGACGCGAACGCCAGACATAGCCCGACCGAAATTTCGAACAAAATCACTTCCAATGTGACCGCCGTCTTGATGGCATTTACCGACCGGACATTATTCGCGCGATCTGTCCCGCGTAAACTACGCAATGATTGATTGGTTAATTAATTAGTGATTTCGGGCGGCAACAGCTAACATTATTAGGCCTGAAAATGTAATGCATTTTTACTTTCCCGTATACGTACGTATACACGGAGTGATATACGGAGTATAGGGAAACTTATGTAATGCTGCGGGAAAAAAAGGCCAATTTTCGGCAGAAAAAAATTTATTGCCGGGCCGTGAAAACGAAAATGTGGATAAATCCAGTTGCTAAATTAAGAAAAAAAATCCCCAAACACGTGGTGTAGCCAGACACCCTATTTTCTAGGTCCTTGATACCGAAAACCCAATTGAAAGGAAAACGTCCGTCTGTTCGTCCGTCCGTCTCTCCGTCTGTCTGTCCGTCTGTGAAAACTGCTAGCGCCTAAACCATACATACGATTTCTTCCAAAATGGATATTCCCCGGTCGATCTGATTCTAGTCGAAGCTTTGAGATTTTGAAAAAGATTCTTCAAAATTTGGGGGTACTTTATATGAAGCCCCCGGGGATTTTCATAATTTTCTCGAAAACGGCTCCAAATTTTTTCTTTAAATTTCTTGTATGAATAGAGTAAAATACACTTATTTACATGGCATAGGTCTAATTTTCACGGATAACTGAATTTTTGAAAATTGCAAGTTTAAAATTTTTACGGCGTCTTTCGGAACTACAAAATTGAAGATAAGAGATTTTTCCTTCAAATAAAATTTTTCCTTCATTGTGAGTTCTTTCTTTAAGGTCAATTACATTTTTTGGAATATTGCGTGCAATATGTGCAATTTTAAAAAAATACAAAAACAAGATTTTCTCAAAAACGGCTCCAAATTTTTTCTTCAAAATTTTGGTAGAGATAGTGGTAAATGTACTCTATCAGATGACATAAAAGCCATATTGGTCTATCGGTTGGTTTTTCAAAAATTACAAAAATGTAATTTTGATATGCTTTAAATAATGTATATGCTTTAAATAATGTCAAGTAAAGTTTCCCGCAAACACAACCGTTTTCTGTGAAAAGTAGCTCAAATTTCGGCGTTTTCAGAAATGCTGAAACGCCATTTTCTCATATATGGCTGCAAATTTATTCTTGAAACTTTTGTAACATATAGTGATAATTACACTCGTTAATATGACGTAAAGTTTATTTTGAGTTATTTTTTGTTTTTTCAAAAATTATATAAATGTAAGTTTTGTGAAAGATCTCTCGCATCTTTAATACGCACATTACCAGCAATTTGTAATCATTATTAAATTTGTGAGTGTAAGTGCTTCAAATACCTTCAAATAAAGTATTTTGAAAACTCAAAAATTTTCTGTGAAAATGAGCTTCAAATTTCGCATTTTTAGTAGCGCTAAAACGCCATTTTCTCTTAAACGGCACATAATTTATAAACGAAAATTGTCATTTATGACTAGGTTTTTATGTTCTTTAATATTCTAAAATTAATGTTTCCGTGCTACCAATAGGAAACCGAAAAATTAAGAAAATGACAAAAATATGTACTTTTGGCGGTGACAGATGGTAGCTGGCAAGAAAGAGTATGTGGCAATTCCGAATAGCTAGCGAAGACCCAAGGATATAAAAAACTAATACGGGAAAGTCTGTGCCATTCTGTAGCACCACTAGTTTTTTATAGTGGGAGGTGGCGGTGATCTTGCTTCGCTGGATGGCGAGAATTGGCGCCGATCGACATTGGGCTAGGGAGATATTTCCCCCAACCAGGTATCTCCCACCAGCGTCGCACCGCCTCAACCGGGACCGGTTCTTAGGTACAGACTGGCCTCCTGGCATGTGTGCTGGTGTATTGCAAGCGGGGGGAATACAGCCAATCATTTTGGAGGGTGCAATCATAGATTTTTATTTTCCCGTAAACGTACGTATACACGGAGTGATATACGTAGTATAGGGAAAGTTATGTAATGCTGCGCGAAAAAATGTCCGTCTGTCCGTCTGTGAACACTGCTAGCACCTAAACCATATGTATGATTTCTTCCAAAATGGATATTCCCCGGTCGATCTGGTTGTAGTCGAAGCTTTGATATTTTGAAATAGATTCTTCAAAATTTGGGGGTACTTTATATGAAGCCCCCCGGGGATTTTCAAAATTTTCTCAAAAACGGCTCCAAATTTTTTCTTTAAATGTATTGCAAGAATAGAGTGAAATACACTTATAAAGGTGGCATAGGCATTGATAAATGGCGTTTACTTCACTGACTCCTCCTCCTCTACATGATTTTAAACAATACTCGTCATTCCACGCTATCACAACGATTTCAGATTATGAAGCTACATCGTGCCCGAGAGTCACGCCTTATTTATATTCCGCATCACAATACCACTACTTTTAGCAAATCATTCACTGTCACTGCCATACGAGCTTGGAACAATCTTCCCGCTACTATAAAAAATAGCAGTACTTTTCAAAAGTTTAAAAAAGAAGTCACAAACTGGATTCATGAAAATATTACTTAACGACAGTGCCAATATTATTGCCTACCAGTACAGTATTACTGTGTTACGAGGACATTGCCAACGGTACGTCAGCTGCGTCAGCTAAAACTAAAGATTAGGGACGCCGTACTGTCTTGACACCATGACGATTCTCATTCTTATTCCAATCTTACTTATCGTACAACGCTCTATCCCATTTTTCAAATAAACACTTCTCATCTAACCTTTCTCACATTTCTCTTTCTTTTTCCTTTTCTCTCTCTCTTTTCTTCTCTCTCCCTTTCTCTCTCTTTCTTTCTTTGTCTCTCTTCGGATCACTAAAATCTCCGCTATTTTTTTTTTCCTTTTTCTCTTTCTCTAAATTATCATTCTAGATCACTAACTCTTTCTTTTCCTCTCATTTGAATCCTAAGTATTTAAGTATTATTATTTAACCTTATCTAAGATTATCTAAGTATTTAACCTTAAAAAGTGAACAAAGCTCTGTGACACACATGAATATTTCTTTTTGTTTTGTTTTTGTTTTTTCATTGTACATTTATTCTCCTATAGCATAGTTCAACTACTCCATAATCTAACTATTTGTTTTATAACCAATTTGTACTCTCCCTCAATCATTTTGAATAGCATATGAGGAACTAACCTTCAATCCATACTTCACTTTTATCACAGTACCCTCATGTGTGCATACCTATGTTATGAGTACATGTTTGTGTATTTGTGCATTTGCTTAATTGTACAACGTGATATGCATGCGTCCATGTGCTCACATGTGTATATACTCAAAATATAATTTCTATGCTTTAATTCTTGTCTAGATGTGTTTTACTAATTTGCAATTTTTCTGTTTCAGTTCATCATTTCCTACAACTATTGCTATACGTTAAGACATAATATTAAATTCAAAATATGTTCATTCCTACTTTGTATTTTGTGTGCACTGTAATTGTTTGCTTGTATTGTGGCCATGGTAGAGTATTTTGTCTTGGCCTTCAGCCACCATCCTGATTGAGGTTTACCTGGGTTTACTCAATCGCTTAAGGCGCATGCGGGGATGATCTCTTTGCAGTCCCAGGAATATATGTAGTATACATCGTTGGTTTACGTGTGAAAGATGCTGGGTCAGGTTTTCAAGTCTTGAGAATATTCCAATTGGTAAACACTTCATAAATTTTTAAAATTTGCACTTTTTTTAGTTTGGGGAAAATTTTAAATTCTAAACTTTTCCCAGATTTAATTTGATCGTATCCACGTTTATGATTTATTTTTTCTTCCTTTTTTACCTACTTTAATAACCGAATAGATTTGTTTTCTCTTTCTTTCAAGACTTGAACTTTTTACTTGATGTTTTTCGCTTGTATGCTGACGAGTTTTCCTCCCTTTCTGTTTTTCAGGGGTAATTCAAAAATACGTACGCAATTTTAGCTTCTTCAAACGCTCTCTCAAGCAATTAGTAGTACTTAATGACATGTCACTCGAAGTGTTTCAATCTGATATATTTGTGACTAATTTTTAATATCGCCCTAACGTAAAATTAATAAACTTAAACACACACTTAAACACTTAAACACAAATGTTGTGAGTGCGTTTCCTGTTCTGTCAACTTCTTCCTCCATCGCTTTCACTCCCGCTTCCCATGTGAGAAACCCCTCATCTATATTGCGTACGTATTTCTCACTGAATCCCTCCTTTTTATCATAAAATAAATTGTAATAAATTTTTTTGAAAATCGTCAGGCGGAAGAGTAGGCAAAATGGCCTGAGCCTCGCAACCAGTAAAGACATTTATTTATTTATTTATTTATTTATAGGTCCGATTTTCGGGGATAACTCTGAATTTTTGAAAATTGCAAAAGTTTAAAAATTTTTCGGCGTCTTTCTGGAACTACAATATTGAAGGTAGAGATTTTTCCGTAAAATAAAATTTGTTGTCCAAAGTGAGTTCTTTCATTAAAGTCACATACATTGGTTTGAAAAGTTTAGTAGTTTTCGCGCAATATTGCGTACAATATGTGCAATTTTAAATTATTACAAAAACAAGATTTTCTCAAAAGCGGCTCCAAATTTTTTCTTTAAACTTTTGGTGGGTATAGTGCCTAATGTATTTTATGAGATGACAAAAACGCCATAATGTGCCTTTGGCGGTGATAGGTGGCAGCTGGCAAGAAAGAGTATCTGGCAATTCCGAATAGCTAGCGAAGACTTAAGGAAATAGAAAACTAATACGGGAAAGTCTGTGCTATTCTGTAGCACCACTAGTTGTTAAATAATAAATATTTGTTATTATATTGTTTATTACTTTCGTAGTGTATAAATGATACTCTACAATATTTTCAAAATACATAAATTTTAAAATAAATAAATATTTAAATCAATTTTGCCAAATAAAAGAAGGTAATATTCGAAAACTCTATGCCTTTTTTGGGGGGAGGGCTCTTTGCCCCCCCCCCCGGCTCCGCCAATGGGTGCAAGTGAAAATGTGAGGGATGAGGACAGGACAAGGAAGAGGAAGGAAAGATCGTGCGCTGTCCGCCGCATGTTTGTTAGGGTACTGCTCCGGCATTCACTTGGTGTTTATCAAACCACGGAAAACTACCGATCAGAGCAGTCGACCGCTAGAATTCTTCTCCATACAACGGCTAAATTCGACGCAGCAGTTAAACCAGGGTCGAAAATCCTGCCGCCGTCGGGAGTAAAACCCTTGGACCTCCCGGCCAGAGTCACTGCAGTGGCACCAATTGATGGCCTGAGCCAGCTTTGCCGAAACAACGGAGAGTGAAAACGCGATCCCGAGGGACGCCGCCGCCCCCGCCGCAAAGAAAGCGAGAGGCCGTCGTTGAGCGGTGCCTCGTGGGCGTCGATTGGTTCCGAAAGGGGATCAATGCGTCGCCCTCGCGCGAGGCCAGGAGGCACGCCGCGCCGCCCACTGGCATCCGACGCCCGCGGCGGGCGTCGTCCTTGGATCGACCACCACTAAGAGCCACTAAAAACGAGGGCAAGGAACAAAGGCTTTCTCTGGAATGTTTGTTTGATTCAATTGAATCAAGTCGAAGTGAATTGAATTTAAGAGAAATTAATCTAATCGAATCAAATTGAATTGTAACATTTGCTTAGTAGCTTTAAAATTAATGCGATAATTCATTTGTCTTGGCACACATCGTCATTTACCCCTTTAATAATTTAACAAACACTTTAACGTTAAATAAAAAGGTTGGACCTTAACGTATTTGTTATATTATTAATGCTACTATAATTGTGCAACGAATTTCAATATAAGATAAATTAATGAAGATGTTGTTTGAAGTAGTCGCAAAATATAAATCTTGGAATAGAATCAGACAATATGAATGTCATGTTATTTCATTTCTTCAGTAAACACGATTTTCTACGGAAATCTAATGAATTATAACTAAAAAAGCGCAATATTTACTATTGTAATACATACTTAAATTTATTTTCTGAAACGATGTGTACCAAAAGTGGGAAGCAAATAGTATTTTTCCTGTTTCTTTTCACCTAGTATTCAGCAAGTTTTAGGGCGATTACTTGAAATTCGGAAATAATTAGCCATGAATAGTAGCTGAGTTTGTCAAGTAGAGGGAATTCTAAATGCCATGCTTTCACAATTGTTACTCTGGTTTAGAGTTCACATGCAGCTATGAATAACGTTCTTGTGTCCTGTCTGCAATGGAAACATATTTGCCTTTTTTATATATAACACATTTATTTATCTAGATGGAATACATCGTATAGTGTAATCACTATACAGATGTTATGTTTTGACTTATACTAGTTAAAATATCTAAGCTAACTTATTCTAAACATTGAAGAGGATACTCTAGGGGAGAACCTCGAGGTTATGTGTCATGGTTGGCTAAGAATTTGAAAAAGGCTTCAAATAGGAATCTATTTTTCATTCGGATGTGGGTGGGATTTCTTGCTAATTTGAAATGGGATGCTGCTGGTATGTCTGCTAGGTTTTGGTAGATACATATTTGCCTACGAGATAAAGCACATACAACATAACCCCCCCCCCATTAAGTGAAGGTTTCAAACTCTCACTGTACTGTTTTTGTAGCTTGTGTTACTTGTGCGTGAGGCGTGAACTTACTAGAGGCGTGATTCGGGGGGGGGGGGGGCAACTGGCCCCCCAATCTTGGGACAAATTAAAAAAAATATATATTTCATTTCGCCGATCTTCATATTTATAAATAAAAGATTTATTTGTTTCTGTATTTTGAGAAGAAATGTAATAATAATGAAGCAAACAATAATTTTATTAAGCTGAACGATTAATATACTTTAATAAATTGGTGAACTTAAGTCCAGTTTTATAAAACGCGCGGGATAGTGTTCAGCGTTGTTTTGAATATCCCTTATTAGTTAATCCTCTTTCAATTATATATTGCTTTTAAAAATTATTTACTTGGAAATTAAACAGTTTAATGTCTAAAATCATGAGGCATAACTAGACCTCTGATTTTAGGACAAATGCCTATTTAGGCTGTGGTGAAAATTAATTGCAGATGTTTACGAATCATGAGAAAATAGATGTACTGAAAGCATCTAATATGCCTAATGTCCAAAAAGGGCGGTTGATGTCTATTTTAATGCTTTTGCTTAAAACAAGTGACTTTCAAGAACGATCGTATTTTAAATGCAAAATTTTGAAATTCGTTTTACGGAAACGCAAAATCTTTGCCGAAATGCAAATATTGTGTGATCGAACAACGCACCGAAATCTTTCACTCAAAATACCGAACAAAAGGAGCCCTGCAAGTCAACATTATAAGGATGTTTCACGCTCGTCTCCGATCAGCACGCACTTATTGGCCAATTGCGCCCATTCCTGATGCAGCTGAGCTGTTGGCAGGTTGAGGCTTAACGCCGCAGCCCGTCGTCAGCGAAGTCCAGGCGAGGAAAGCGACAGACAGGCCAGGCAAAAGCCTGCTCTCGGACAGGCGTATATTACAAAATACTGTTCATTGTTTAAATGGGTCGTGTGGAACAAGTTCTTTTGGGGGGTGGAGAGAAGGGACGAGTGAAAAAGTTCCAGGCGGCGTGAGCATGAGAAATGTAACTAAATTTGTTTGCTCCTATAAATCTGTCAGTAAAAAGTTCATTTTCAGCCTTAAAAATAATAAAATGATAAACATTTTAATAGACAAGACAACCTTATTGTAGAACATTTTGAAATGTTGATTATATACTATAATGCTAATTATGAAAGTGAATAAAATATGCTTGTAGTCTCTCTCATAAATGTAAAAATAAAAATTTCCTGCATAATAGAAATTGTTTAATTTAATCCTTTTGAGATAAGTTCTACATGCCAGAAATATAACTTTTTCATGTCTATTTTTTGCCTCAAACGTGAATTTTAATGCCTATTAGTGCCTAATTTCGTAATTTCGTAGCCTATTTTAGGTGTCTAAATCCAACCTTTTTTGTGCGTTAAAATCCGAGGTCTAGTCATAAAACTCAAATTTTTACTCTCAAAAAGAAATAGTATTTCGCGTTTCTTAGGTGTAGACAGAGTTAAAGGTGCTAATACGAACCATTTATATAATATGAGCCCCCTTGGTATCTTTTCATATATCGCAAACATTCTAGCAGAAACAATTTTAACAACTAGTTTAATAACTCCTGTTGCCAATATAGCTTTGTGGTTCAGTTGTATGTGCGAGCTGATCTGAAACATAGGTGTTCGTGTGTTCTCGGTTCTAAAAGCTTTGGAAGATATGTCTTTGGCTTTTAATTAGAGTTTGAGTTCGCTTAGACCGATTCTGGTTCTAAACGAATGAAATACAATATGTTTTAAACATTGTTTTTATGCATTCAATCTCTAATTTCGAACTATCAAAGGCCGGTTTTATTTTGATATGGCGATGGTTGTGAAACGAGCCCCGAAGTGTGGTGCGTATACGAGCGTGTATATATATGGGGCTCATACGTATATGTGTATATATATATATATATATATATATATATATATATATATATATATATACGTGTGAGCCCCAAGCTTTAACTGGCTTGTATTACATACACTACAACTTGTGTTGGTATTTTTTTTGTTTTAGATGCCACCAAAGGTTCTAGGGTCAAAAGAAAAAGGAACTAGTGAAGCTAAAGAATGGCACAGATTTTCTCGTAGTAGTTAGTTTCCTAATTTCTTTGGTTGAGGCTGACTTTTCGGTCGTGCCCCATCCTTATGCCAGCTACCATATATCACCGCCCGAACATTTTTCACATTTGCGCAATTTTTCGGTTTCCTAATGGCAAAACCGAAAAATTACTTTAAGAATATTATTGAAGAGTAATACTTCGTCCTAAATGGAACTTTTCGTTGAATTTGTTGCCATTTTTACGAAAATGACGTTTAAGCGTTACGAAATGTATTATTGCGAAATTTGAAGCTTTTTTTTACACAAGCTATTTCGATTTTGAGAAGCTTTATTGGAAGTCGTTTATGCATAATGTGCATATTAAAGGCATGAGAGAAATTTCAACAAAATTACATTTGTGTAATTTTTGAAGAAATAAAGTAATACAGCAAAATGAGTTTTAGGTCATCTTAAACACTGCAATTAGCATTATCCGTACGAAAAGTTTGAAGAAAAAATTTGGAGCCGTTTTTGAGAAAACGGTGTTTGGGTGTTTCTGAAAATGCGGAAATTTGAGCTAAATTTACAGAAAACTGTTGAGCTTTCAATAAACATTATAAGACGTAATTTAATGTAGATGCGCACATAAATTGCAATAATATGAACAAATCACCTGTAATGTAAATATTAAGGACGTGAGAGATAAGTAAAAAAATACATTAGTGTAATTTTTGAAAAACAACAACAAAAGAATGAAGCAAAATATCGTCTATGTCATCTTATAGAGTACATTTAACACTATCCATCCCAAAAAAATCTAGAGCCGTTTTTGAAAAAAATGTTTTTGATATTTTTAATATTGCACATATTGGACTCATTATTGCGCGAAAACTAATATTTTTTTAAAACAAATTTGTATGACCTACTCGAGAGACCTAATTATGAAGAAAAAACAATTAAATGAAAGAAAAATCTCTATCTTAATTTCGTAGTTATAGGAATACGCCGAAAAATTTCAATCTCTTGCAACTTTCAAAAAGTCAGATTTATCAGTGAAAATTGAACCTATGCCATCTTTATAAATGTATTTCACTCTCTATTTACAAGAAATTTGAAGAAAACATTTGGAGCTATTTTTGAGAAATTTTGAGCATGTCCCGAGCGCTGAATGTTAAGTACCCCTAAAAATTAATGAATGTTTTTCAAAATCGCAGAGCTTTGACTCAAGCCAGAACGACGAGGGTTTATTCAGTTTGGAAAAAATCGTACACATAGTTTAGGCGCTAGTGTTGTTCACATACATCAGATGGATGGACGGACGGATGGACGTTTTGGGAGGGAAAAAAAAGAAAAGAAAAAAGCATCAGGGGACCCCCAAAACGTGCATTTTCGTTGAAATCTCGAAATCGATTTTCCGCAACATTACATAATATTCTGTGTGCTACGTATTTTACTCCGTATATACGTACGTATACAAGAAAATAGCTAGTGGTGCTACAGAATGGCACAGACCAAACTTTCTCATACTAGTTTCTTTTCTAATTTCGTTGGTCTGGGGAAACGTACATTTTTGTCCTATTCTTTTGCAGCTACCATCTATCGCTGCTCAAAGTACATATTAAAAAAATTCTCATGTTCATGAAGTTATCATATTTGTTTTTTAAAAAAGCATTTACCTCATTTTTTAAAGTCGAAATAAATGTGGAGGCTCATATTATCACCTTGCACAGAAGATAGCATTTTAATTAAAATAATTTATTAATGTAGATATCAAAAATCCTACAGTTGTGTGGAAACATTTTTTATCATAATAAATAATGAACATTTTCAATATTTGGATATATGACTCACTGAGAAAAAGGCTTTCGTGAATTTACAGTTCGGACCGTTCAAATAGTAATGAGGACTGTCACCTCTGTGTTCAACTAATCTGCTTAATAGCATTAAATAATCAATTAAATAATTAACAAAATTGAAAACAGTTTTTATAGTTACAGCACAATTAATTAAAATCATTCATATAAACGAATATTTTCGTGTTCACAATAGGGCCTGCCCCCCCAATGAAAGATCCGAAATCCCGCCTCTGCTTGTAATTCGCATGTGTTTCTCTTATGTAGGTACACTCTATTTGTGGTGCTGTTGTATACGGCCCGGAGTTACAAAAATAATTGTTTTTAGCTATGTTAAGATGCGGGATTTTCCAATATTTTTAACGGTGCAGAGTAAACAAATAACAAGGGTAATTTATGCATGTTAGTAATGCAATGAAAGGCATTTTGTGAACCATAAAATGTATTATTTCAATTAATATATACAAGTAATATAAAGAATCAACCTTCCGTACATATTGATTCTTCATATTAGATGCAAATGTATTGAGTATCAAATTACAAAAGTAAACCGGTTAAAATACGTTGAAAGTGACAAGCTGCTCCATTGTTTTTATCGAAAGCAACAGAAAACAGGTGCAAACGAATCAAATACACCATTACAAAATTAGGCCAGAGTTGTCGACCGGACGTCGTCGAAGGTGCGTGGATGCCGCGAGTGCTCTCGTCTGCAACCAGTTTCGTTCTTATTTCGTCTGTGAAAAAAGTGTGTTTAAACTGTGAAATAGGTAAAATCAAAAGTGTTTCACACCAACAATCTTTCTCAAGAACCAGGACATCCTGAGATCGTGTGAGGCGACTTCTGAGTACAGGAGTCATCTCTACATAACCTCAAAATGACGACCCCATCAACAGGTAATCAAAGTTACGTATCAGCAGCTAAGAAAGACATTTTCCCAACCAAAGAACAAGCTATCGTAATAGATGCAATTGAAGGAGTTCCTATTAATGATTATATTAATGCTGTCGGACTACTGATAAATCCATCTAACATTAGATTTGTATCAAGAATTTCACAAAATCGAATATGTATGTTCCTAGCAACAAAAGACATTACTAAAAGTATTACTGAAAACCACTTATCTATACAAATAAATGACAAAAAACTTGAGATCAGACCATTAATATCTCAACACAAAAGAATTATTCTATCGAACGTATGTCCTGTGATCCCACACGTAATCATAGAAAGAGAATTGGAAAAACTTCAAATTAAACTTGAATCACCGATTACATTCCTCAGAGCTGGAATTTCCGCACCTGGTTTTGCACATATTTTAAGTTTCCGTAGACAAGTTTATATTAACCCAAATGATGTAAATAAAATTCCAGAATCCATGAGCATTGAATTCGAAAATACGAAATACTGGATTTATCCATCCGCAGATAACGTAGCTTGTTTTATCTGCAAGAAGCAAGGCCACCTCGCCAAACACTGTAGCGAAAACCCATTAGTCATAAATGAAGTAACAGTATCTCAACAAATTACACAAAATGATCAAAACACCAAGAACTTTCAAGCTCAAGAACTTTCCCCAGTCAAGAACGATCCTACCACAAATCAACCTGAAACTATGTACTCCCACAATACCCCAGAAACATCCTTTCCTCCACTCCCAATCTCTAAACGTGCTCTCTCAACTACTAATTCAAAATCAAGTAGGACTTCATCCATAAACAATGATGAAGATACAAAAAAAGAATCAAATGCCCAAAAAGGAAACAATGACAATACAATAAAACATCCCACTACCAAAAAGCAGAAGATAGAAGACACATCTGATAAAACTGAAAATAATCTTGAAGCTCATCTACAACCTATCAAAGAAATCCTATCATCTACTAACAACCCATATGTACTAAACTATATACAACTGAAAAGTTTCCTTGAGAAAACAAAAGGTAACCCTAATGTAGAAGAAATTGCACTAGAATACCATGAAAACATACCTAAAATAATAGAATGTTTACGTGAAATCTACCCACACCTTAATGAACGTAGCATTAAAAATAGAATCACCAGAATAACAAAAAAACTATCCAATACTACCACAAATGTTCACCAAGACTCATCATCAATCTGCAGTGAAAGTGAAGAAACTTTTATTATGGATATTTAATTTTCATAAACAAAGATTGTCACAGTTGGATAATGGTTATATCTCATGCAATTATAATAATAAAAACTAATTTAATGGGAGAGAACATTATTCAATGGAATATTAATAGTTATTATTCACAATTAGAATACTTAAAACTAATAATTGCAGATTTTAACCCTTCTGTTATCTGCCTCCAAGAAACTAATTTCAAAAATAACCACTGTGCTAAAATAAACCAATACAACCATGTTTTCAAAAACAGAATAAACAACAATTATGCTTGTGGGGGAGTAACCACATACATACATAATAGTATCTTCTATGAAGAGATTCAACTCCAAACTAATCTAGAAGCAGTGGCAACAAAGGTGTTACTATCACTTGGCTACTTAACTATATGTAATTTATATCTCCCAAACAGTTATGATTTTCAAACTCAAGAAATAATTGAGCTTATTAACCAACTTCCTTTACCTTTTATCATAGTTGGTGATTTAAATGCCCATAGCCTCTCATGGGGCTCTCACAAACTTTGTAGAAGAGGGAAAAAAATAGAAAAAATTCTAGAAGACCCCAGCATAGTTCTGTTAAACACTGGCAATGTAACTCATATAAACAACAGTTCAAAAACTTTCTCTGCCATTGATCTATCCCTCTGTAGTGTTAGCATTGCTCATACAACAGACTGGACAACCCTTAATGACTCATATGGCAGTGACCATATCCCAATCAATATAACATTTCCCAAAGCTATCTCTCAGCAAATTCATGTTGAGCCAAAATGGAAATTCTACCAAGCAGACTGGGATAAGTACCGTAAGATAATTTATAATACTTTAAATGAAAATTCATGGACATTAGAGCAAGTGAATACCACCATTGACAAAAAAGTGTCTAATTTTGTAAATATTATTATCAACGCTGCAAACCTTTCAATACCCAAATCATCTGGTAACCAACCCAAAAGACATACACCATGGTGGAATGAACAATGTCAAAATGCACTCAATGCATCCAAAAATGCTTTCAATAGATACAAACGTCATCCAAATACTACCAATGAACTTGAATTCAAAAGATTAAGAGCCATCACACGTAAAACTCTCAAAGAGCAAAGAAGATCGTCCTGGATTAATTACATTTCTAGTATGTCTCAACACACTTCCTCAAAAGAAGTATGGGATAAAATAAGAAGAATGAGAGGTATTTATAAACCTCCCTACCCTAAATCCATAATTACGAAAGAGGATAAAATCATAACTGATCCAACTGAAATCGCTAATGAACTGGCCTCAGTCTTCTCAAAAAACTCTTCAGATAACAATTATAGCAATGATTTCCTTGATATTAAATCTCATACTACACCAACTAAAGTCGAATCAAATGAACCCAGTAGCAATATAAATACTTCATTGGATAACCCTTTTAAACACCAAGAAATAAAAAGGGTACTTATGTCATCAAAAAATTCTGCAGCTGGACCTGACAACATCTTTAATATATTTTTGAAACAACTCCCTGACAACGGAATAAAGTACCTAACATCACTTATCAATGAAATATGGAAGTATAGTTCTTTTCCAAAAATATGGCAAACAGCCATTGTTATACCAATCCCAAAGCCAGGTAAGGACAATAGAAAATCAGAAAACTATCGTCCAATTGCACTTACTTCTACTATGTGCAAAATAATGGAAAAACTCATAAACAAAAGATTGGTGTGGCATCTGGAAAAAATTAACTTTATCTCTCCCCATCAAAGTGCATTCTTAAAACACCGATCTACAACAGACCACCTGTGTAATATTCATAATGAAATCTGTAATGCTTTTATTACTAAACAACACCTTGTAGCAGTTTGCCTCGACATAGAAAAAGCATACGATATGACATGGAAAGAACGAATATTTACAATACTAAAAAATATTGGTATTAATGGAAAACTTCTCAATTTCATCTCCAACTTTATGACCAACCGTCGAATCAGAGTTCGAATGAATGGCTGCCTATCAGATGAAACATCAATCCAAAACGGTATACCACAAGGAGCTGTATTGAGCACCACCCTTTTCCTGATTGCAATTAACGAAGTTACTCAACTTATACCTTCCCCCATTAAAATATTACTTTATGCAGATGATATCACCATTACCTGCAGTGGAAAGAACCTAAATACAACTCAAGAAATGATACAAGAAACTCTGAAGAAGATAAATAATTGGGCCAATAGATCTGGGTTTAAACTATCAAAAAGCAAATCCCAGTATACAATTTTTAATAAACTCCGTAAACCCACCAAAAATTTCAAAATCACTCTTGAAAACACGCCACTCAGAAGAGCTCACACACTGAAAATCTTGGGGTGTTACTTTGATGAAAAACTCACCTGGAAAACCCATATTAAATTACTTAAAGCTGAATGTCTCAAACGAGTAAATATAATAAAGATGATTTCTTCCCTAAACTGGGGCGCCAACAAGATAATAGTAATAAATACTTACCGTTCATTAATACGATCTAAAATAGATTATGGATCAGTCATCTATTCCTCTGCAAAAGACAAAGTACTGGATAGCTTAAGTCCAATTCATAACTCCTGCCTTAGAATGGCTATTGGAGCTTTTCGTACTAGCCCTATTAGTAGCATTCTGGCTGAATCAAACGAAGAACCATTATCCTTCAGAAGAGAAAAATTGAGTATTTCCTATGCTCTCAAAGTAACCTCAAATCCTAAAAACCCAATAAATAAAATTATTTTTGACCATAAATACTTTACCAAATTCCATAAACAACCATCGTACCCTAAACCCATATCTCTTCAAATCCATAATATATTATCCAGAACTATCCCTAATCTTCCACCAATATATCAATATAAATCTTTACCTGAACCCCTAGAACTTCTCCATGTACCCTCAATAGATACAACTTTGACAAAATTCCTCAAGCAAACAACAAATCCTATAATATATCGATCTTTATTCTACGAAACACTTAATAGATATGAAAATAGCATCCATATATACACAGATGGATCAAAAAGTGCAACTGGAACCGGATGTGCCATCATATATCCAGATGAAACAAAACTAATCAAACTACCAGACATGAGTTCAGTTTTCTACAGTGAAGTCTACGCAATCAAATCTGCCCTGGCAGATATCCTAAAATCAAATAACTCTCACTTTACTATATTTACTGACTCAAGAAGCGCCATTGAATCCATCCAGAACAAACATACCAAGGAACCAATATGTTTAGATATAATATCAATGAACTCACAAATTATTTCCTCAGGCAAAACGTTAACATACGTGTGGATTCCCTCCCATGTCAACATTTCTGGTAATGAAACTGCGGACACTGCTGCTAAAACAGCTTCTTCTCTCCCTGATGCATCAACTCACCCAGCATCCCACAATGACATCATCAAAATTATAAAACGCAATATAAAGGAAAACTGGAATAACCAATGGTTGAAATCCAAACCAACCCAACTCCACCAGATCAGAGACTCAATCTTCGAATTACAACCTACCTGTGGTACTGATAGAAGACTAGAAACTGTTATCACAAGATTGAGAATTGGACATAGCAGACTCACTCACAGTCACCTAATAACGAAAACACAACCAAGCACCTGCAACTTCTGCAATTCTCCATACAGTATACGTCACCTAATCATGGAATGTACAAACACTAACGACAGAAGAAAAGTTTTAAAACTGACCTATGATTTTAAATATAATCTAAATTCAACCGAAACTATTAAAAATATAATATTATTATTAAAAGAAACCAATGTATATAAAATGATTTAATTTTGTATACTAGTTATTGTAAACTGAAATACTGTATTACTACTTTGTAAACGTGGTCGCTAATAACCACTTAGGTTGATGCGACCTTTATAAATAAATAAATTAAAAAAAAAATTAGGCCAATCCAAAACGTGTTCTTGTTTTCTGGCCAAACTTCATCACCCGAGCAAGGGCAATTTAATTTCATGAAGAGTTAACTCATATTCGTTGCGAGAATCCAGTTTTTCTATCCCTGCAAACAAACCGAGGAAAAGCGTGTTTAGTTCCATTCACGTGAATGGCAGAGAATAACAGAACGCAGAGGTGCACGTGTGTGCTGCAAAGGGGAGCAGGAAACGCCGACGGCAAACAGCAATGAACTGATTCATCTGCGCGTTGGGACACGCAGCGCGGGCCGCGCAGCTGAGAATGGTTCAAAGCAGCAGAGGCGCCGCAGAAAACATTTCGTGAGGAGCCATTCTGAGCCCTTTTTGGGGGATGGGACCTGTCAGTGCAGCTGCTCTGAGCATGACTTCAAAAGGTCATTCCAAGGCCAACATATATAGTTAATAGGCTACAACATTTGCAGAATTCGGCAATTACGGGTATTGAAATGCTGAAAAGGACAGTGGCGATTTTTCGTCAGAAAACATATGTGTCCTGATACTGAAAATGAAAATAAATATTGTTACTCTATGTCGTAAAGTACTTCATCTAATGTGCTATGTCATCAGAATTCTCGTTTTGTAGGTCTTTGATACCCAAGAATTGGTCTACGGCAAAACATCTGTTTGTCCTGTGGTCCCTCAAAAATTTTGTGACTCAATTTTACCTTGGATAAAGGGTGCTTAAAAATTACGCTGGTAAACAGTTTTCATTGATCTCTAAATTTTCGAAAAGTGCAAAAGTTCAAAATTTTTCGGCATCTTACTACAACCACAACATTAAGAATTGTTTTTATGAATGCAACCTGTCTCCAAAGGCAGATCTTTGAAAAATCATGTCCATTTTTTTGAAAAGTGTGGGTAGTTTTGCGAAATTTTATTTATATACAATAACGTTTTAAAAAGTATTTTCAAAAACGGTTCCAAATGTTTTCTTTATTTTTTTTTACTTTTTTCTTCCTACAACTATTCCTACAACTTCAAGATAGAAATGTTTTTTTCCTTTACTAAAATATTTTCTTCAAAAAAAGATCTTTAAATAACATAACGCACAATGTTTTGAACACATAAGTAATTTTCGATTAATTTTGCGTGAAATTTATTAAATTTTTAAACAATTATTTCCCCGGTAAAGATATAGAATTGTTCTTTAATTTTTTCTCATTTGAATCACACGACGGTTAAATATTGGTGTTGTTCCGTTTTCAATTAACCCTCTGTATTTCGAAAACTGCCATAAAATTAACATTGCAAAAATACGACATTGATAATAAAATTGTTTAGATTTAAAGTAAAATTATGTTCAGTTCTTGAAAAAAGTACTTACTAGTTTTCGCTTATTTTCTGCTTGTATTTATTGCAATTTATTCAAAACATGTTTTTCTAAAAAAAAGCTTCATAGTTTTTCTATAATTTATTTCCATTTTTAGATCAAAGGATTAAAATTGGATATATTTTATTTAGGTTGAAGTCTCGGAAGTTTTGAAAATTGTAAAACTTAGAAATAATACGTGAAAGTATTGTGGCATCACTAGTTTCAATATGTTCTGGAGTTATGTAAGCTGTATTTTTTATTACTTACTGAGCCAGTAATGAGTTGTAAACTGAGAACAAATAAAATGAAAACAAATTTCAAAAATAAGAGCTATTTCATGCTGTTTTCTGCAGATAATTCTATTTTACTTAGAATATTAATCCATTTGAAACCTCTGTTCGCTAAAATACGTTAATGATTATAATTCCGAAAGTTTATTCGCCAGAGAAAAACTTAGACAGATACATTTTTCAAATCTTGAGTTTAATGGTGGTTATATATAGACAATAAAGCATGCAATACTTTAAAATTTATCGCAAGATAACACCAAGAAGAGAACATTTTCCTTTTTTTGTACAATATTTTTTTACATTTTATATTTGTATAATTTTCGTACTAAATCATGTTTTTCTTTATTCATTTCACCAATCCTTTAAAATGTCCTGTAACAGAATAAGGAATGGCGCATAACAATTCAACCACTGTTCGTCGAATAGCGGGGATCATCGTTCTCTGCATTAAACTTCATAAGCGCTGCCATCCTTTATTAATTTTTCTCCAACAATCCGTCCTGTGGTAGTTAAGAGACGAGCCACATCGGATTCCGCTCTCATGAAAGCCCTTTGAAAATCCTTTCCCGTTCGGCTGCTCTATTATGCATTTCCCAGCCTGGCATATTTCATTTACGAGTTGAATGGAAGTCTGCCTCTAGTGCTTATATTAATGTCTTTGTGTAGCATATTCAATTGCGGGACAGTCCACTTTCGGCTTTTTGGAAGGATGTGTACCGAGACGCTTCTGATTGGCAGAGCTACGAAGAGGGGAAATATCGAGAAACTTGTTGTAATCGATGATTAAGAAAAAGGGAGAAGAAATTATTAAAGACTCTAAAATTATTTTTCTTTTTATTTACTCTATGTACTCGTAAATGAGTTTGAACTCGACATTCACCTGCTTTCATTATTGCTGAAAAGTTTTTGAATTTTCGTAAGATTACTTCTGGATCTAGGGAGTAGGTGATCCACCCATCGCTCAGACACGAGGGTGAGAATTACACGGTGGGAAAGGAAAGGTCGCAGGAAACTACGAAAATATCCGATCAGAGCAGCCAGTATCTTGAATAAGCCAGCCTAGTCTCAGTTACTAGATATCGTCGCTTCAGGTAAAACACCAGTGAAACTTCCCAAGATACTAGAACCCATAGGCTAAGCATGTAGAGGACAAAGGTTTGCAAGGCACGTCCCTTGATGGAAGGAGGAATTTCGTAAATACTATGGTGGTTGAAGGACGAGTCGGTCTCAACCGGCGGGGCGAGCGTCTAGAAATCCATCAGGATAAAGATGTCAGAGAATACAAGGTGTGTTGGGAAAGCAATGACTTTTTTTAAAGCAATATATCGATTTAAGATATCACAAACACGAGCTTGAATTCTTGATCTCTGTTGATTAATACGTATGGACCGATTATTGAGGTAGGTCATTAAAAACACCAATTCAAACTGCCAACGTTTCGGCTTTTATTAAGGGCTACAAACAAACGGATTTTTTACACATTAAATGCAAAAATTGCTTAATCTAATACCTACTAGTACCTACTTGTGCTAATACCTACTTGTACGGATTATTTTACACATTAAGTACAAAAATGGCTTAATCTAATACCTACTTGTACTTAATGTATAAAAAATACGTTTGTTTGTAGCCCTGATGAACGCTTAATAAAAGCCGGAACGTTGGCAATTTGAATGGGTGTTTTTAATGACCTACATTCAATAATCGGTACATACTATTATCACAAACGTTTACTTTCTTTTCAAAGTGGTTCCCTTGGCTTTCCATACACGTCTTCCAGCGACTCTGCAACGCACGGTACGCGTCATGGAAGGCTTCAACGGGGACGTCGGGAAGGGCCCTCATCACGGCCTCTGGGATGACATCAATCGATCCAAACGGAGTCCTTTCGGGGCGGTTCTTGATCCTCGGGAAGAGAAAGAAGACTGTGGGGAGATTGGGGTAGTGTTGTCAAGTTGTGCTGCACCTGATACAAACGCGATGGTGATTCTATAATATAATACAAGTAAATAATAAAAATAAAATATACCACTAATAATAAAAATCCAATATAGCACAAATCATGAACATCGCATAACATTAAGCGTTCTAGACCGCCAGTACGCGGTATTCTAGCTGCCATTTCAATGTGGTAACTGCAGTCTGCGGCGTAAGGAGCCGTGCTTGAATGAATTATCTTGGGCAGCGCGTCCCCCTCGGGGTCAGCGCCCCTGCGAGGACGTTAATTGCGCGGGGAGGGGCGCGGCCCGGAGGGGTGCTGAGGTGCCGGACGGGGGGCAGCGGAGATTGCGGTCCCCGCGGCCTCGCGGCCTCCGACCACACGTGACCACCACAGCCGGTATTGTGGTGGCTGCAGCGCAGGTTGAAAGTCATGTCGTACACTTCCATTTTGTCACATTCATAGTGTATCAAATTGAGGAATATCGATAAGCCAGCATATCTATTTGAAATCTTACCTTCAAATACACTGGCGGAAGAAAGTATTGCAACATCGTGAAGGGCACGCTTAATCAAATAGGCGATAAATTTCTGGGATGTTAGGGATGGGGGATCGTAGAAGCCATGATTAACATTTCATGGATGACTGAAGCCTGGTGAGGTATTGGCAACGGGACGAAATGGCCCGGACGCGCCATCTACTCCGCGAGTTTTAAAGGCGCTGCCTACTACGATAAATCTATTTTGCACATTCATCATGTTTCAAATTTATTGATAAGTGATTCCTGGTGCGTGAGTTATTTCCTTAAGTATATTGAGTGTTTTTATCACGGGAGGTGGTGGTGATATTCCTCCGCTGGTTGGCAAGATCCGGGGTCACCTGCCTGATGCTTGCGGGGTTTTCCCCAACCAGGTATCTTCCACCACCGGGGCACCGCCCCAGCCGGGATGCACCCTAAGCTCCCGACTGGTTTACTGGCAACTATGGTATTGCAGCGCGTGTAAGAGGGAGTGTAAGTAAGGGGTTAGCGTACGACAAGAAAGAGGAAGGAACGATCGCGCGCGGTCCGCGGTCTGCATGATCGCGTTCTGCTCCGGATTTTCGCCTGATGTTCGGAGAAACAATGGAAAACTATCGATCAGAGCAGCCGGCCGCTAAAATTCTCCTCTTCACAGAGCGGCTCAATTTCACTTCCATAGCTAGTGAAGAAAATCCTGCCAGCGAGGGACTTGAAAGTAAGCACCTCCATGTCAGAGGCGCTGCAATAACATCATGCGCTGAGTCGGCACATCCAGTCTCTCAAATCGAGAAAAGTCGATATCTCAACATATGTATTTGAAATATTGCCTTCAAATAGTTATTCGTTTCTACGATTAATTTTTAATTAATATAGTCATCAATGGATGGGAATCAAATGAAAGTAATTGTAAATTAAAGTGCACATCACATCACAATGGTCTGTTAGGCAGTTGATTCCTAGCTTTTGCCAATGGACACAATATTTTTCACAAGTGTTTTATAAAATTTTGATAATTGGATGAGGGTAGCAATTGATATATAATTTATTAAAAAATGGAACATTGCTCTGTTTCTTAAAAAACTCGATATGTGTTACTTTCAGCCAATATTTAATTTGTAGAAAGTAATTTTAAATGATTTTTGCACATCCTTCTTTTTACTTTAAATTTCTCAAGTGTCAAGCACTGAATTTCGAACAAAAACGAAATACAGATGATTATGAGAGTATATTAGGGGATCTTATCACGCTAATGTTTTGTTGTTTTCTAGAAGAAAATACCAATAAATTAAGTGCAATTCTGGACTCTTAATCTTGTTTCCTCTCAGCGATGTTTCTCCAGTCATGTGTATTTCACACATTTATCTTCTAACCTCCATATTCCCGTTGCACAAAGCCAGAGGCGGATCCAACCAATCATTTTGGGGGGCATAAGTTTTTGTTAAATAATAAACATATCTGTTATTATATTGTATATTGTTTTTGTAACGTGTACATGGTAGAGTACAATATTTTTGTTTAAATAATTACCTCATTCGAACATAAAAAAATATTTAAATGAATTTTGCCGAATAAAGGAAGCTACCAAAGGAAACCCCTAGATCTTTTGGGAGGGGGCCATGGCCTGGGTCCGCCTCTGCACGAAGCTCTGAGAGCGGCCGTCCCGGGCCGAAACGCTGCTGCCTCTGTGGCCGAAGGGGCCTTTGGCAGGCGGCCGTCGCTGCGCGGCAATCGAGCGGTGCGGCGGCGCGTGAGCGCGCGTGGTTGGGACACATCGCCCGCCGCCCCCGCTCCATGGACCTGTCTCAGAGCTCAGTGCTCTTCCCGCCTCCGGTCCACCTTGACATCTCTCCTGGCTTCTTTCCGTCTCTTATACGTTTCTCATCTCCTTTTCCTGTAACATTCTATCCGTCGTGCCTCTTCCCGCCACCACACCTTTTTTTTTCATTCTTCCCGCCTCTTGTTCACCACTACTGCCGTCCAGCATCCCTCCACGCACGGACGCCTCCTCCTTGCTTCCGTCCTGACTCCGCCTCCGTCCCCGCCTGCGTCCCGTCCTCACTTCCGCCCCATCCCCGCCATGTCCCCTCCCTGCTCTGTACCCACCCTGTCCTCGCCTGCGTCCCGTCCCCGCCCTGTCTCCACCTGCGTCCCATCCCCACTACATCCCGTCCCCGCCTCCGTTCCGTCGTTGCCGCCGTCCCGTTCTCGCCCTGTCCCCGCCTGAATCCCTTCCCGATCTCGCTCGTTCCGCCTCCAACGCGTACCATCCCGTACACGCCTAGGTCCCGTGCCCATCTTCGCCCCGACCTCTATTTCATTCCGACTCCCTCCTCTCCCCGCCACCATCCCGTCCAAAACCGTCTCGTCCTCGCCTCCGTCATGCGCTCTGCTGTCCCCCGCCCTCCCTCTCCTTTGCTTAGTTCCACTCACCCCGCTCTCGCGCTCGACAGCGCCCCTTGTCCGTCCCATTTCCCTCGACCTTTCGCTCGGGCCGGAGCTCCGTTTGTACCTTAAGCCATCCCTTCCACCCTCGGCCCTACTGTCACCCCGCTGTGGTCGCGCCACCCTCCTACCCAGCTTGCCTCTCCACCGCGTCCACGTCCGCCACCGCCAGCGTCGTCGGCCGCGCGCTCAGGAGACTATCTGGCGGCCTGGCTTGGCCCGCCCCGCCCCCGCCATCGCCTCTGCGGCTTCTGCACCGGTGCGCATATCGCCCCCATCGCCCCAGAGCCCTCCGGCTGATCCCTCGCTTGGACTGCCGTATCCTGCTTATCCACCCCCTGCACTGTTTTCACCGGGGCTTTGATCACATGTGCTTCTCTTTTCATCATTTGGTTTTTGGTGCTTTTCGACTTGTCTCAGTATTTTCGTTTGCATGTTTTTACCTACTGCTATTTCTAAGTGATAGACATGTACCCTGTTATTTCCGAATAGCAGACGTATGAAAGATCGACAATAGTAACCACTGCTTTTCGGGGCAATTCCCATCACAAAGGTTGAAACTCATTTTCATGTAAGTTATTTGGAAAATAGTTTTGTAAAAGTTTTTAAATTTTATAAAATATATAAAATAAAACAAGACAAAATGTAAAATAGAATTATACATAGGAAAGGCAAAACTATATTTAAATCTCTAATAACAACATAAAAATCTCATGGAGAGATGCACATGTACGCAAACGTGCTATCCCGCTGCTACCACAATTCATTTTATTTCGTATTCGTTTACTTGTTCCTTTGTAATAGTTTGTCCCTTTCTGGCTGTTACACGTAATAACTCCACACCTCGTCTCGTCTTGTTCACGATCTCCGTCTCCGTTTTGCCATAAGCCTGGAAGCACTCGTAAAATTTCCACTACCATAACATTTGAGTTTGTATCACAGCAAACAGTAATCTTCGTGACAGCCACAAGCTGCTGGTTTCGTAACAATGTTACAAAAGAGCACATTTATTCCGACGATTGCGTTGATAAAGAAAAAAACCTTGACACGTCAAACTTGTTACCACTCCTTAACATATCCAAACGTAAGTTATTTTTTTGTAATATTGACCATATTGTTTTTCATTTAGCTCCAACGTATTTTATATGATTTGACAAGTTTTTCTCTTTCCATCAATAAATGTGCTGGAACGGCATTTCAGTAGTGCAGCCCACGTGAAATACCTTCTAAACTTCTTTCCCGGTTTCGTCTCCGTCTCCCCTTCAGAAGCGCCCTCCTACTTCCGCCCCGCCCCGCCCCGCCCCGCCCCGCCCCGCCCCGGTGGGCCCTGTGATCATAGGCCGCGGACGGCGCTTCCGGAATTGCTTATTTTCTGGGCGAATGGCGCTGAGGCGAGTGGCCGCCCGCGCAGGTGAGGGAGCAGCCAAGCCCCCTCTCACACACGCCCCACTCGGCCAGTGCCTATTCCGTGGCTCTTCTTTGTATGTTCTTTCCTATCTCCCTGCCGGTCTCATCCGTATTCTATTTTAATCATTTTCTCTCTCTGGTATGAAACGAAAGTTTCAATTTTTTTTTTTAATTTTAACTGCTCTTTTCTCGTCCTCTCCTCATCGTTTGCTTTCTCACCTTCTTGTCTTTGTCGCATTCATGTTCGTTCTCGATCTCGTTCTAATTCTCGTCCTCACTCTGTTTCTCGCTCTTACACTCTCTCTCTAACTTTTTTATCTTTCTCACCCTTTCGTTATTGTAGTCAGTTTCTGTTTCTCATTCTCAATTTTTATTTCCTGTTCTCAGTCTCTCTTTCTCCTCTCGTTCCCTTTCTCTTTTTTGCTTTCTTTCTCTCTCCCTCTCGCTCTCTCTTTCTACCTTTCTCTATTTCACTCTCTCATTCTCACTCTTAACCTCTTTCTCGCTCTCTTTGCTTCCTTTTGTTTCTGCTCTTTTTTCTCTTAATTTTTTCTTCTCTGCTTCGCGGCTGGCACAGACCGACCTGCTTTCTCGCTCGCGTTTTGTGAGTCATCGCAGGTGTGCGTCGCAAGCTCGGAGTGCGGTGCTTCGTAAAGCAAGTGCTCACGAGGAGTCGTGTCAGGGCGCTATCAAGAACCGCTCCGTGCTGTTCCAGATTCGAGGACTTTACATCGAGAGCCTGACGTCCCATTCCACGCTACACTGCACACATACTCTCTACTGCCTTAAAATGATGGCAGATTTTAATGCAGATAAGGCATGAACAAAAAGAGATGAGGCAGGAATAAAAAGAAATGATGACGGAACAGCGAGAGAAACAGGATAACTTCGCGAAGGAACAGCAAGAGAAACAGGATAATTTGGCACTGATGATAAAAGAGCAAAAAATAGCACAGGAACAGAGAGAGGAACTCAATAATTTTAGATTAGACATACAAAAAAGAGATAGAAAGGTGGAGGAGAGCTTTGCGAAAACTCATAAAATGATTAATAACTTGAGGGAGGAATTTCAGACGGACGTAGCTAAAGTACGCGCCGATACTAACAACAATACAGATAAAATAGTCGTGTTAGAGAATAAAATGACAAAAGTAGAGGAAAGTACAGATACTAAAATTAAAAAAATGACCATTAATGTTCAACATAAAGTGGAATTTTTAGATAACAAAATTACATCAATAGGCAGAGAAATAGAAGACAAAATTGAGGAGAAATTACTGACAGAACGCGAGATACGCGAAAAGGAAATAAATAGGGTATCAGAGCAAATTGAATTTAATAAATCTAATAATGAGCAAAAATTAGATTCTGATATTAAAATGTTATCCGGTCAGCTGACTCAATCTGCAAAAAAAATTGAACAACAAAAATACCCAACGGAATTTCAGGGGAAGAGAATATTTCACGCAAGGGGGCCGGCCTGCTCACAATACGAGGGACGAACATTCATATGGCCAAGAACGAAACACTCAACAGCCACCTGCGGCTGATAAAAGACAAAGGAATGATACCGAAGAGGAAAACGTTTGGAGTCCACGTCGAGCCGGTGCCTCGATGTGGAACTACAAATTAATATAGAGAGGTACCGATTATTTCCACATTTCTTTGGGAGGACGTGATATCAGATTCTGAAACTGTAAATAATCAGTCACCCAATAAAAAATGCCCCGTAATTCAAGCACGTTGTGAAGAATTAATTAATTGATGCTTTAGTCGATACGGGCGCACAAGTCTCGGCGATTTCCGAATCTCTCTATGACAATTAAAAACAATCAATAATGATATATCCACTTTACCAGTCTCTAAAACTCACATCATAGGGGCTAATAGGAAGCAGTCTTCACCGATTAATAAGCAGGTTATGCTTACCTTAGAGCTACAAGGGGTCATTGTTGAAACTACACGAAGGCAGCCACGATTGGAACCCGACCAGTGACAAGATAAAGTAGGCTGCCATAATATTAAAGAGTGCAATTATTACTATGCGTTATAAAAGTTTGAAGAACAATTTTGGAGCCATTTATGAGAAAATGGCGTTTGAGCGTTTCTGAAAATGCGGAATTTTGAGCTACGTTTTATAGAAAACGGTTGAGTTTTCGAGAAACTTTACTTGACGTTATTTAAAGCACATGTACTCATTAATATAATAGTGTGAACAAATAGACACTAATATAATTTTTTTTGTATAAATATTAACGACGTGAGAGACAAGTCGAAAAAACTACATTTTTACAATTTTTAAAGAAACAAAAAATAGAGCAATATGGCGTTTATGTCATCTCATAGAGTATTTTTAATACTATCCCTTCCAAAAATCTAGAGAATAATTTGGAGCCTTTTTGGGAAAATCTTGGTTTTGTAACTTTTTAAAATTGCAAATATTGCACGCAATATTTCGCGAAAACTAGTATAATTTTCAAAAATGTACATGACCTTAAAGAAAGAATTCACTATGAAGAACAAATTTTATTTGAATGAAAATCTCTATTTGCAAATCATGCGTATGTTTTAGGCGTTAGTGATGTTCACAGACACCGGACAGACGGACGGACGGACAAACGGATGGACGGATGTTTTGGAAAAAAACATATTTCGATATCAGGGGACTCCAAAACACGTATTTCTGTTAAAATCTCGAAATCGATTTTCCGCAGCATTACATAACTTTCCCTATATTACGTACATTACTCCGTATATTAGGAAATGTATGATATAGCCTGCGTAATAGCTGCCTGAGAGAAACAAAAATGCAAGAAAAGTCCAGAAAAATTCAACGAAGATTAGAGTTAACAATTGTTCCAAATGACTGAGCTGATGAGTCACGCGTGAGAGAAATGACGCATGATCTTCCAGAGCGACAAAAGGGAAGGCGGGTTCGAATTCTGCCGCAGCTGGAGTGGCCACAGAGGAAGCGGCCACAGCTCGAGTGGTGATGTAATTGTTTCATTTGCTGCAGTAGTAAGAGTCACTTGTGTCAAATGGCAGATGTGGCCGCTGTGACGATGTGTGCGTAGAAACGCTAGTTAAGTGTGGTTGAGGTCATTTAGTGACCCGTAAAGTATAAAATACTGTTTTAATTGTTTCGTATTATTTTGGTGGCTTTATTGAGTCTTGATTTAATCAATCTTCATTTGTCATGTTTCTTGATTTCATTAAAATTGCGTCCTGTAAAATTTGATCAGCTTTCAAATGTTTTTTTTACATTACTTTTACTTCATTATCGATTTTCGTTCTTCTGAGAATCGTATTAATTAGCGTTCATCCGCTGCTTGCGCGGTCTGCCAGAACAGAAGTGCTGATGCAGAAGTTGTCTCTCTAGACGACCGACGATTTTTGTTAATTTTCATGAGTTCTTCTCAATTTTATCGAATGATTGGAGTGATGTTTCCCCAAAAATATCAAGCAAATATTTTTTTACCATAAAGTTAGTGAGAAATTTCCTGATAAGTGCTGTTGTGTCGTTGCGCAACGATGTGCTCTAGTATTCACAGCGTGTCAGGGATGTCATCAGAAATAGGAAAAGGTTTTTACATAAAAGTTGTCGCAGAATCAGCAGACCGGATTCATTTTCCCCAAATATATACTTCACGGTCGAAGAAAAGTTTACAAATTATGTATAGAGAATTTAATGACATCGCATAGCATTCTAAGAGAAGAAAGAGAAGTTGAAGGTGCAAACAATCCAGAGGCCCACTCTGGCTTATTTGTTTTTAAAAATAAATGATTTCCAATACGATGCGAAATACTAACTGAATTTATTGGAATAATTAATTATATATTCTCACATTCTCATCTCACAGTGATGTAAATAGCACTTCCTATCGTTGGTCGACACTAAGCTGTCCGTTCGCCTCCTGTCAACTATGACGAGAATTAAGACAGAAGAAAAGGCAAAAACAAACCGAAAGGATTGCTACCGGATGTAGCGAAGAGTAATTAAATAACACATCGACGTTCAGCATTTTCCGCGAAACCGTCTGTGAAATGTCCGCCTTTATTCAGAACTTGCCGCCCGCGCGAGCGGATGAAGGTTATTCTCCAACGAGCACAAAAGAGGGCTTTTATTCACGAGTTGATGTTTACGACGCGAGCGACGTAGGGGCGATCGTCACAGTTTGCTACGAGTGAATAATAGCAATTATGCGTGAGTAGACGGCTACACTTTCTCTGCGACCTTGAAATATTCAGAATAGATTTTGACCAGATTTTGTTTTAGTTGAAACTCAAGTACAAGGATTACCAACCATCGAACACTGTTGTAATAGAAGATATATGATAAGTCTGAATTTATTTTCTGGCAAATTTATTCAAAATTCGACTAGAATATGGTTTTGGATATAGATCACAGAATTATGAAAACGTGCACAAATTTCACTTCCCCCCATAGCTCGTCACACACAGTTTTACAGCTTTTGACGTAAATAAATAAAAACTAAAAACTGCGTAATCATTCACTAGTCTACCGCGTTTCAAAAGAAGCGCGTATTGCAAAGACAATGCAGTTCTGTCCGTGTATTTCGAACTGGAAAGCACGGGGAGTTTAATGGATGTCATTCGTCTATTAAATATTCAGTAGGAAAAACTAAATTAATATTCAATGGTCGAAGAGAAAGTAATTTACTCTAGTCAGCAAAAAATAAATTTAAGGGAAATACCCTTGATATAATGATAAAATATTACACTTCTCTTACTTTCTTATTACTTTAATGAAATGTGAACTTCAATTACAATCAGCTAAATAGATAAGCTTTAACAAAGCAATTCCCTCAACTCACTGGTTCCGAATCGCAGCCTTTTCTCTGTGTTGCAGTTAACTATTGTTCATTGTGAGCGCGAAATTTTAATTGAAATATCAGTTTTACATGGGACTCTTACTTTAATTGAATTCATTTAAATTTAAACGCGTTATTTTGTATTGTTTTAGCTCTCAAAGAATGTCAGTTGATCAATAGGTCTGTATACATGGCAATGCAAAGCACGTATTGGTGGGACTGGGTGGGGGATGGTCGAGCCATGGAGATACAGTCTGGTCGGGCGAGGCGAAGCGTGAAGAATCAGAGGGAAAGGGCGGGGTGGATCGCCGCAGATCACAGTGAAGGGCAGGAGGGAAAGGACGTGACGGGGAGGGGCGGGTAGTGACGAAGGGGGAGGAGACAAACAATAGTAGCGAGGGGATATAAGTAAAGTTACTTCCATTTTACAGTATAGTTGAATGGACGACACATTATTCAATCTTTTACTTTCGCGTATACGTACGGAGTAATATCCGTAGTATAGGGACAGATATGTAATGCTGCGCAAAAACGACGAATTTTCCGCAGAAACATTTCCATTGCCGGGCCCTGATAACGAATAAGGGGATAAAACCAGATGCTAAATTAAGAAAAAAAATCCTCTAACTCGTGGTGTGGCCAGAATCCCTTTTTTGTGGGTTCTCGATACCGAAAAACCAGTTGAAAGCAAAAGTCTGTCTCTTCGTCCATCTGTCCGTCCGTCCGTCTCTCCGTCCGTCCGTGAACAGTACTAGCGCCTAAACAGTATGTAAATTTTTTGTCAAATTGAAGAAACCTCTGTGAATCTGGCTCCAGTCAAAGCTTTGAGATTTTGAAAAGGATTCTATAAAACTTGGGGGTACTTTACATGAAGCTTCCCGGACATTTTCAACATTTTCTCAAAAATGACTCCAAATTTTGTCTTTAAATTTCTTGTAAGAATAGAGTAAAATACACTTATAAAGGTGGCATATGTTCAATATTCATGGTTAACTCTGAATGTTCGAAAACTGCAAAAGTTTGGATTTTTTTCGGCGTCTTCCCACAACTACAAAATTAAAGATAGAAATTTTCCCACAAATAAAATTTGTTCCGCAAAGTCAGTTCTTTCATTAAGGTCATTCACATTTTCTTGAAAATTTAAGTGGTTTTCGCGCAATATTACGTGCAATATGTGCAATTTTGAAAATGTACAAAAACAAGATTTTCTCAAAAACAGCTTCAATTTTTTTCTTTCAACTTTTGGTAAGGATAGTGCCTAATAAACTCTATGACTAGATGACATCAATACATACTGATTAAATCGAGGTATTAGTCTATTTCGACGCCCCATAGATGTATCTAGCTGTTGGGGTTTTATTTTAAAGATTCACCTCAAGATGGCAGTGTAATTCGTAAATGAATGTTTTTTTATCTCAATGTGTAAAATGCAATGTCTAAACGTTTACTTGTCTTTTTCTCAAAATTTACAAAAAATGGTATAGCAATTTATTGTCCCGAGGTCTTCATTTGTAAAATTACGGATCGCGGAACGAAGGTTCGTGGGTTCGAGTCTCGCCTTGGGCATGGTAGTATTTATGTTCGTCCTTTCATCCCCTATCATTGTCATATCATGTTATTTTCACAGTTACCATAACGTTAAACCCAAAAATGGTCGCTAATGACCTTGATGTTGATGCGACCTTAAGTCAACAAAAAGGGCATGTGCGAGAAACCGGGAGTGATGGCTCAGTACATCAACTGATGTCTCTGCATTCCCTCTGACCGGGAGGTCCTAGGTTCGAGTCCCTACGGCGGCAGGATTTTCGACACTAGCTTGTCAGGTAGGTCGAATTCAGTCGCTGTCTGGAGGAGACGTGCGGGGAGTGGGGAAAGAAGGAAGGGAGCGGGGCGGTCGGGGGCGTGGAGCAACGCCCGCAATCGGCCATCGATCGCGCCCCGCGCGGGTGGGCGGGGGCGGCGAGGCGGCGGCCCAGGAGCCGAGCGTTGGGAGGGCAGACCTCGCGCTGAAAGACCGCCGTGAGGTTCAACGTTGTGCACCTCTGAGGGGAACGGCCCGGGGTGTTGTTGAGAGACCGCTCGCCTCCGGCCGCTAGGACCGCGGTTCGGATTCCGATCGATCGGCATGGAATTATGGTAGACTATTCCAGTCGTGAAATTAAAATCGTTTGTGTTTAACTGTACACACAAAAAGCTCCAATCACGGCGGGGTGTCTCAAAAACTTTATCGCTTTTTGTATCCTATTTTTCTTACCATTTCTCCCTACTGGCCAATCATAAGCTGTGTCTCATCTATCTTGGGAGGTGGTATAATCGATCGCTGTGTCGATGTCCAATAAACCGCGTGTGTAGTATAATATAATTTCTTTGATTTTAACATAGTTTTCAGTTACTTTTAATATTTGGCGCATTTTGGAACTCATAATTTCATTCGTGGAGTAGTCCTATTAAGGAAATTGTCAATAAATCCCCGACTCGAATCCCCGGCTCCTAAGGACCAAATTTGTAGTCGGCACTTCATAAATAAAAGAATACTTATCCAATGAGTGGATGTTAAAACACGAAGTCGATTATAGATATCCTAGTTATTGACGAAACGAGCGGTAAAAGTTACATTTCATTTGCGAGAAGGTAAGTTGGAGGAATATAGGCTGAGAGGCGCAATCCTACGAGCACAGTAAAACCACTTTTGTCATATTTTAGGTAGTCTTACCGAGTTTTATTTTATTTTAATTGAAGTATATAAACACTTAATGCTATATTAAGATCACTTGTTCCATTCATAGATATATCTGAACACTTCAGCACAGTCTCACTTTTAGCACAAGTGCTAAAAATAGAATTTTTAGCCCGCAAAGCATACCCGAAAGGAATACCTTTTCCTAATGGATCTCGAAAAAGGTTCTTTATGAACACAGTGGTGACTTTTTTTAGTGTTAAAAAAGTGTTTTATGGTTCACTGACCACAGAATACTCGACGAGTCCTTGCTTCATTCTTCAGACATTTTACATATATTGGCCAAAAACATATTTGAATGTAGACGATTTTTGAACAGGAGAACTATAAATCGCTATACTCAATTGACTGTTATTCTCTGTGGAAGTTTGGAGTTATCATCTAATCACTTTTGTGAATGACAAGATAAGCACCAAACCAAATTCAGTCCATCATTCATATCTGCACAGAAAAGTCCAGAGGAGTGTGTCATACAGGCTGTCTTGAATTGCAGGGAATCAAGAATAAGATAAGGAGGTAGAAGAGCAGCGAAGGTCGATGCGGAGCGAAGGGACTGCAGGGCTTCGGCCGCCGGAGGTAGCCTGGGAGTTGTAGCGGGCGAATCGGAGAACGCGCGGGCGGCGCTGGCGCGAGGGGGAGGGGTCGCTCCTCAGCTTCGGCGCCGAGGGGAAACGAGCGTAGGAGCCTGCGGCGGTGGAGGGCGGAAATAGAGACGGTGGTGGTGATAATGACGGTCGGGTGGCGATGATTGTCAGTGATTCCGGGCGCATCAACAGCTGTGTTCATTAGTCTCGTAAGTGTAGTGCATATTTTTTTCATCGGGGGATGGCGGTGATCTTCCCCCGCTGGATGGCGAGATCCGGCGCCGAACTACCGTCGACTAGCGGTGTTTTACCAACTAAGTGTATCTCACCAGCGGGGCACCGCCTCAGCCAAAACAAGCTCTAAAACCCCCAATTGCTCTCCCGGTATGTGTGGTGCATGTTAGTGTGTGTGTGTGTGTGTGTGTGTATGAGTGTGCGTAGGGGTTGAAGATAGGATCTCGCTCGGTCCGTGGCCCGTTTGTAAGAGTACTGCACCGGCACTGCCTGGTGTTGATCGGAGAAACCACGGTTCAGAAGCGGAGACAGATGAGTACGTTTGTGGCATTTGCAAAGAAGTAACGTTTCTGCCATATACGAAAATGTAAACGATCATCTCTACTTAAATATAGCAAAATAAATATTAACCAAACTACCGATCAGAGCAGCCAGTCGCCTCCATTCTCCTCCAGGCAGCGGCTGAATTTGACCCAGCTAGTGTCGAAAATCCTGCCGCCGTCGGGAATCAAACCTAGGACCACCCGGTCAAAGGGACTGCAATGACATCAATTGATACCCAGAGCCACCTCTCCCGGAGGAAACGGCGATAATGTTTGTGGAGGTGATGGTGACCGTTATGATGGTGGGGACAGTTATAGCAGGCCTGATGGTGGCAGAAGAAAATGCGAAAACGCATGAGGAGGCGGCGGCCGAGGTGGTGGCGTCGACGTCGGCGGCGAAGGGAGCGCAGTTTGGAAACTTGCCGACCGACAACCGTGCACCGCCCACGTCAGCGCCTCCCTCAGCGCCCCCTCCTCTGTCCCCGAGGCGCACACCGCCGGGCGCGGCGGGTGGCGTCGGCCGAGGGGGGTCGCGGTCGGGCCTTCCCCTCGCCTCGCGAGCCCCGGTGCGTGCTTTCATTCATTCATTCGTGTTTACTAGTGCGTCAACTGACAAGTTCCTTGGTGCCGTAAGTGTAGTGCCTGTTTTATAGGAGTAAGCGGTAATCCCTCTAACTCAATGGAGAAACCCGGCTCCGACCTACACGTCGGACTTTCCCAAACCCGGTATCTCCCAGCCCCTGGGCACCGCCCAGCCGGGACAAACTCGACGCTTCCGACGCCTCCCGATATGTGTGGTGGTGAAGTGCAGCTAAATGAGTGTGTCCAAATAAGGGGAGAGGATAGGACGAGGAAAAGGAACGAAAGATCATGCGCGGTCCGAGGTTCATCTGTTAGGGTATTCCTCAGGCATTTGCCTTGTGTTATCGGAGAAACCACGGAAAACTACCGATCAGAGCTGCCGGCCGCTAGAATTCCGCCCAGCTGTCTATCAGGTATAAAAGATCCTTGCGTTCCGACGCCCACGACCATGAACACCTAATCGCCCCGTTTCACAATTGCCCTATCCGGTATTTCTTGCTCCTCTTGCCCAATGACGTCGGCATAGAATAGACAATACACAGAAAGGAAAGTAGATGGCGGCTCATTTGGTCCTCATTATTTTTAGAGTTTGGCGCCAAACACCACTGACCACTTTTTCTTGAATCAGCATTCATTATAACACATGTACAGCAAAGAATTGCGATATTAATATTTTCTTGTACTAAGCAAATGTCCCCCTCCCTGACGACTAGTTTTGCTAGTTATACACACACCAAATAACGAGTAAAACGGAAATAAAAGGCCACAACCGTTCACCACACAACAAATGCCACAATTTACAAGCTTTCAATACGGCGATCATGTGCATCATATCGGCGCACAGATTGTAGGTAGCATTCCTTTCTGTGTAGTATCTATTCTGTGACGCCGGCACGCCGGTGTGCCGTTGCCTAAAAACTGACCTCACCTCGACCCCGACCAGTGCGCGCTCCTATGAAACGACATCCACCATCGCGTCTTTTCACTGGGCATCATCACGACCCGAGATCATTTCATCTCTCCGTTGCTCTGCTGAACTTTCACACATCCGCACTTCACTTGTTCCCCACTCGCCTTTTCTCTTCGATTTGTTTTCTTAATTTCTGCTTTATGGATTGCATGGCAGCCGCTTCCTTGATTCTCAGCTCGCACCAAATCCTACGAGCTTCTCTGCTGTCTCCAAAAATGATGCCAAATATTTGTTCTTTTTTAAATCATCTTCTTTGTGAATCATTTAATATTACTTCTCCTATTCCCCTAATTTCATGTTCTATACGATCCTTCTAATCATATCATAAATTACTTGTTGCCCGTGAGCATCTCACAAGCACGCCTACTGGCACATTATTGTATCAGGATTCTCTCACCGAGTTGTGTAGTCAGGTGGGTTCACATCTGCCATTAATTTTCGACGCAGCCCGCCTTCTGCCTTTAGCCGCCGGCCGACCGGTCGACCCCGCACGCCGGCCCACCCGCGTCACACTGACAACTTCTGCCTTGGCATCGTCCCTGAATACCGTGGCCTTTTCTGTACCGTCAGCATATTTCTGCACCGTACATATCAGCATATTTTTAAATCGAAGTTGCGTGAAATATGAAGCATTAAATTAGTGACCAAATATCCAGAAAGATGTCTTTAAGAAAATTAACTTAAATATGTTCAGACGATACCGTTGTTTTGAAGTTCGTGACTATAGAGTTCTCACTTTCAACCCCTATTATCACAATGGATTTCTTTTCTAGTCTTCTCTAGTCAGCGATAGTCGTGTCTATTGCAGTTTGAGCCGTATCTTTCATTCTTCCCTGTTCTCCACCGGCCATAACTTACTGGACCATATTGTTCATGCATTTTCCGTCCTCCAGCGTTTTTGGCTACCCGTCCCTTTTTCCTCCACCCTCGCACAACCGCCGCCCTTCAGTCTCGCCGGTCGCCCTGCCACTGTCCGTCCCGCTTCTCGTCCTCACCCACCGACCGGTCACGGCCTCTGTTTACACCATCATACCCGTTTCCTTCGTTGAGGGAACCTTGTCTCCCCCTCCTTTGCGTCCTTCTCAGGCCACGATGCCCCTCTCGCCATCGTCTGCCATCGCCGGCTCTCTACACCCGCCCACCCCACGTGCTTGCCTCACCTATCTCTTGCTGTCTTTTGCTCCCGACCGCTCCGCTCGCCACCTCTGCTCTCCAGACCTCTTCGCTGCGCTGCCAACCGCTCAACTCTCGACCGCTCCCCTTCCGACCTGTCTGCTCCACTCCCTACCTCTGCGCTCCCGAAATCTTCTCCGCCCCAACCTCTCCGCGCCCGACCTCTGCTCCGTTCTCGACCTTTCCGCTCCCGACCTCTTTTCGCTCCCGACCTCAGCGCTCCCGACCTATCCGCTCCGCTCCCGACCTCTCTTTTCCACCGCCAATCTTTCCGCTCCGCTCCCGATCTCTGCGCTCCTGACCTCTCCGCTCCGCTCCCGCCCACATTCTGATGTCCTGTCCACTCCTCTCCACCGCCATCTTCTCTCGTCCACCACGACTCCCATTCATCGCTCCCTTCCCGAATCTGCATGCATCTCCCCCCGCGTTCCTCTCTCATCCTTTACCCCCCGCCCCCAGGGCCCGCCTCCGCGTCGCGCCGCCTGCCGCTGTCGAGATGAATGAAGGGTGCAGTTTCTCGTAAAATATGCGTCGGGCGCCTCCACGTATGCTTCTTTATCTCGCTCCTCGGGGAGGCGTCGCGCTCCATTGCTCAGCGCGCGCTATCTTCCCATCACTCTCCCCCCCGCCCCCCGCATGAAATTGCTTTGCGTCTTATCTTCTTTCGATACACTTCGGAAAAGCATTTCCTGCGCGGATGCGAATACAATTAAGTGCCTGTCCCACTCCGGTACGCATACTGCATGACAAATGAGTTTATTTTGCAGTTATCGTCCGTGGGTTTGTTGTATTTGTGGAGACGTTTGTGACTCACGTATGTGAGCTGGTTGTATATCATAGTGACGCGTTACACACATTAAATTTGCTTTTTCTTCCTTCATTTTCCGAATTGAATTCTGTTATGTATTGATGAATTTATTTTGTCCCGTTTTTCTCGCGCATCTAAAAACGATGCATTGGAAAATAAATATATTACGCCAAGAATACAGATAAGATATTTTGTTATCGACACTAAACGCTTGAGAAGATGTTTAAAACCGCTCATTGGCGATAGTTTCCGCAAAGTATTTACTTATTCCATTTCATTGAAATAGTATTACTTTATGTTTAGTTTAGATTATTATAAACGCTAACAAATTTTTCCTCTCGAAAATAATCAAATTTTATGCCCTTCGTCGTATCCGTGTGGATGAAGTTTGGGACTGATGCCACACAAAATGGTAGAACATAACATTTTAATCCACTCTTGACAATTGAAAACGGTTCAATGGTATTTACTAATATTATTTGAGAAAATAGGTAATTTAAAATTGATGTATTAGTAAAGGGTAAATACTCGCATTTACAGAGAAACAGCACAGTCTAGAAAAAAATCTCTCACATTCTTTGTACATGAAGAATACTATCTTGCATTGTAAAATGATGACAGTTTTCGATTCCGAGCAACGTTGTATGTCAGAGTGACGCATTATACACATTAAATATTGTTGGTTTCTTCCTTCTCTTTCCGAATTGAATTTTGTTATGTATCGATACATTTATTTTGTCATGCTTTTCTTGTGCCTCTAAAAAATTCCAATGGAAAATAGATTTATTATGCCAAGAAAACAGATACAAATCTCTCACATTCTTTATGCAAAAAGAAAACTATCGCCCATTTTAGAAAGATGACAAATTTCGATTTCGGACGTTAGGCCACGTGATGTGGTTATTCATGGTGATCACTTAGTCTTTTTACTCGCTCTCTTAGAGTGTATTCTTGAGTGAGGAATAGGAATCTCCTGCAGAAGTTGCTATCATGATTATTTGGACAGTTGTTAGCAGCGAAAGTGAATTATGAGATGAATCGGAAGGCTATGAAAAAAACATATTCAAGACGGAAGTGGAACATTCTTTTTTGGGAACCAAATTAGTTGAAGAGCTCTACTTTTAGTGACTTTGACTACCATGTTGATAAGTAACTATTGTTAAAATTATTATTACTTAGCCAATTGCCTCCTCCATTGCAGCCGGGTAAGATCTCCACATTAGTAGTTCATATATTACGTAACTATAGGTTTACATGTTTCTTTAAGGATGGTGGATTGTAGTATTACGTTTTTGGAAAAAGGTTGATTTACACTATTAGATTTTTGGACTCCAACAATTACCATGACACTTCACACTTCATGTGTTTCTTATTATGCATCGATGTATATATATATATATATATATATATATATATATATATGTATGTATATGTATATATATGTATGTATATGTATATATGTATATATATATAGAGAGAGAGAGAGAGGGAGACAGATTGTTGATTGATTGATTCGTGTTTCCGGGCAAGTCTACTACTTAGGTCATTAGTCTCGTAAGTGTAAAGCGTGTTTTTTCTCGGACGGTGGCGATGATCATATCCCCGCTGAATGGCGAGATCTGGCGCCAACCTACCGTCCACTAGCGGGATTTTCCCCCTCAACCAGGTATCTCCCACCAGCGGGGCACCGCCCCAACCAGGACAAGCTGTAAGCACATGCAATGGCATGGCACATGGCATCTCCCGGCATGTGTGGTAGTGTAGTGCATGTTAGTGTGTGTAAGAGGAGAGGTTAGGACAAGGAAGACGAAGGAAAGATCGCGCACGGTCCGTGGCCCGTTTGTTAGGGTACTGCTCCGGCATTCGCCTGGTGTTGATCGAAGAAACCACAGAAAACTACCGATCAGAGCAGCCGGCCGCTAGAATTCTCCTCCAGACAGTGACTAAATTCGACCTAGCTGACAAGCTAGTGTAGAAAATCCTGCCGCCGTCGGGACTCGAACCTACGACTTCCCTGTAAGAGGGACTGCAGTGACATCAGGTTGATGCACTGGGCCAACTACATATATATGTATATATACATATATATGTGTGTATATATATGTATATATATATACACACAAATAGAGGTATACAAATATTGATGAATCTAGAAATATGTGCTGATTAACCGTGGGAATTTATTTCATAGGATTTATATTTTGAAAAGCTTAGTTATATTTTGCCTCAAAAACCAATATAGTCGTTTGTATTGTTTAAGAATTAAGACGATTAGCAAGGAGAATCTTGTTTTGTTTACTCTTCTCCCTTCCCAGCGACAGCTCTCCCTCGTGCCGGTTCATCGCCCCCGCATCGCGCGCTTCTAGAGCCCTCGGGCGGCTGAGAGGACGGCGTGGGTCGCGCACTTGATTCGTACCTCCCTGCGTTTTAAGAGGCGTCGAGAAGGAGGAGGAGGAGGAGACGAGAGCTCGAAGCGCAGAGTATCGATCCCTGGCCGCTCGCTTCGGCGAGGCGCGCTCTGGCGGGCGCGAGGCGAAAAGAGTTACGCGCCGCGACGCGCCGCGCGTGGCTAATTTCCGTAGCCTCCCTCGCGACGCGGCGCCATGCCTCCCGCACCCGCCGTCCCCCCTCCTCTCTCCCTCCCCTCCCTTCTTCTCCCCTCCTCTTTGCCTCTCCATTCCCCTCCCTTTCCTTACTCTCCCCTATTCTCCCTTCCTCTCCTCTTCCCTTACCTTGCCTTCCCCTCACCACCCTTCCCCTCCTCTCCACCCCTCCCTCCTCACTCATCCATCCCCCTCCAACCCCACCCCTCCTCTCTACCCTTCCTTCCCCCGTCTTTCCTTCCCCACTCCCCATCCTTCACCACCCCCTCCTTTCCCCATCCCGTTCTTCCAGAGCCTGGCGGCCGCCTTCGTTTCCTGCTGTGGTGGAGCTATTAGATTCAACAAGTTTCGTCTTCTATCTCTTGATTTTTATTCTCCCTCTTTTTGTTCGTTTTCGTCTTCCCACCGACAAACGTGGCTCAGGGCACCATCAGATGTCATTGCAGTGCCTCTGACCAGGAGGTGAGAGAGTTCGAGTCCTGACGGTGGCAGGATTTTCACCTCTACTCGTATATTTGCTTATCTAGACAGCTAGGACGCATTCAGCTACTGTCTGGAGGACACTTCTAGGGGCCCATTGCTCTGATTTTTAGTTTTCTGTCGTTTCTCCGACCAACACCAGTCGAATGCCGGAGCAGCACCCTAACAAACGGACCACGGACCGCGCGCGATCTTTTCTTCCTCTTCCTAGTCCTACCCTTACTCCCTTACACACACTTACACTCTACACTCACATGCATTACACTTCCACACTTGCAGCTTTTACTGGCTGGTGTGGAGATACTTGGTTGGGTAAATCCTGTAATCCGACGTAGGTCGGCGCCGAATTCTGCGGGGAAGATCGCCGCCATTTCCCGCAATAAAAATACAAGCAGAACATTTACGGGACTAATAAACCTAGAAGTTAACGCGCCCGGAACCATTAATCAATCATCTTCTTTTCATTTTCTCCTGTTGTTCGTCGTTCATAACTTCTTCTTGCGCTTCTTGTTAGGGTGTTGTGTAACTGAATGTTATGGATCCAACAGAAGTTATTTAGCTTCAACTTGCGCGCTAACTGGAGTCATCCAGTTCCTTTCGTTTTTATCCCATCCTTCATCATCTTGTGATCTCTTGACCACAGACCGAGGAACCCGCAAGTGGGTCAGTGCCTATTGTGAAATATCATATGTCCCCATGAGGGACATAGTGGATACCCGGCGTGGATGGTCGTAATTGACATCCCTTGAAGCTGGAAAGAGACCCAGGAAGAAAAAAACAGTGAGAAAATATTTTCTTCTATTCTATACAGTAGAATCCAGAGTTGCCAATTTTACGTTATTGTGGCGTTGTCAATAAGAAATTCATTTTCAAAGAATTAAATTAAAAATAATAAAAGTAACTCGTATAGCTGCTTCAGGCATCATATCTGAGGCGCATAATTTTACTGCTAGCGTCATTCATCACACCAGAGCTTAGGCAGTGAGTGCAAGCTAAACTTTAATTCTGCTCAACAACTTATATTACGTGGATAGAAGTTTAATGATCAATATAGAGATTATTATTAATTCTAAAAGAAGGCTGAACTTTTTCTGAAAAAATTGATACTAAAATATTACTTTTTCCAAATCATTTACTTTCTTTTTAACATTTTCACCCTAATCAAAGCCATTTTCAAAAAAATCTCAAGTTCAAAATTGTAAAAGAGACAGTTAAATTTAAGTATATTAGGTAGCATTTTATATTAAATTTGTCGTTGAAAGTCAGTAGTATAAACACTTCAGGACTATAGATGAGAACTTCTTAACATAATCTTGCTAACTCATATTTGTTATTAATATTATTATTAATTGATGTTTTATTGTTGCTCCGTTGTCGTTCACTCTGCGAATTCGAACAGCAGAGTTAACTGCAAACGGAGTGAAACTTTCTGCTTTGTGCGGGATTTAGCTTATCCAGGGAAAGAAGGGAGCGGGTGCAGCCGATGCCCAGGGCTCTGCCTTTAAGCGCCGCTCGCGTAATCCGGGCGACGCGACGCGACGCGACGCGACGCGCAAATCCCGACCGTTAGCGAGCGTCCGCGCCTGCGCCAGGGGCAGGGGCGGGGGCGCCCAACGGCTGCGACGCCGCGCGCAACTCAATCAGCACAGTGCGGCTCGAGGCCGCTCCCCGCGGGTTGGCCCTTCCTCTTAACACTCTCGCTGTTTTCTGGAATCTTCGGGATATACTCCAACTGGATGAATTAGAAATACCAACCTGGATATATTAGATTCGCCTATAATTGTATCCCCCTGTCACCTTTTTGGACGCGTTTACGCTCAGAAATATGTTCCGCAGACATAAAGAATTCCAAGTAGTGACCTTGTTTCTAACAAATGAATTTTAGTAATTAAATTTTTTCAAAGAACTGGTTATCTCGGTAGCTTAGTGGCCATAGCAACCACGAGATCAAAGTTCGAATCCCGGTCGGGGCAACAATTCTTTGAATAAATTTAATTAGTAGTTTACCCTGGATCAAGTGGAAATGCTAACTTTGAGATACATTCTTCTCTGGGTGAAATCAAAATATTAACATAGGTAAATAGTCTACTTTGGCTAAAATCGAAATGCTAACCTTGAGATACCCTGGATACATTATACCCTGGATAAAATTGAAAACATTATCTGGACATATATTCTACCCTAGATGAAATCGAATTACTAACCTTGAGATACATTCTACGCCTGTTGGGAGTAATTACCCGGAGATGTATTCTACCGTCGATTAAATCGAAGTGCTAATTCGTAGCGAGTTTATTCAGTGTATTGAAGGAGAGCAGATATAAAGTAATACTGTTTACCTGCTACTCACATTTTACATACTAAGTTCATAACGAGTAAAATCTTCTTTGAAGCGTCCTACCATACATATAACGATCTGACGAGTTTCATCAAGCTCTATTATAAAACCGCTCGCTTGTTAAATATTCAGCGTCACAATATATTCTGTCAAGTCTGTTTCACTTTTACGGTAAATAGATTAGAGTATGCGTTTCAAGTTATTAAAATTTAAAAATAAAATACAGTGAAATGAAGTACTACTCTCTGTATAGATTAATGAAATACTAGCTGATACTCCACGATTTCATTGCACAAAATAACTGTGGGAAAGAAAAAAAACGTATGGACTATAAGCAAAATTGAAAACTTTAAAATATTGTTTCATTACGCTCAGTACTTATTCTCCAAAACGACAAATGATATTGAGAGAGCTTCACAAATTTTGGAACAGTAGAATTACTATTTCGTATTCACTACGGACATTGAGTTAAACATTTTCTGGAAATGCAATTGAAATGTTTCATATTTACGAATACCTGTGCATGAGTTATACCCTGGAGCTGGGCCTCACAGCTCTGGGATCACATTAGCCGAAGTACTGCATCCCGAGCATCCGGAAATGACTTATAAATTCTAAAGTTGTAACAAATATTCTATCGGCGTACTGTGATACCTCTCACTCTTAATTCCTATAAATCAAAGTATTATTTGACAACTTGTATATTCAATGTTTGTATATTCAATATTTTACCACTTGTATTTACTTGATTGTTCACAAAATACAGTTCAAAGTGGGCTCTCAATTTCTGTGTAGTAGCGCTGCGTGGTGACCACAGGAAATACTCTTTGGGTGACCACAGGAAGTAACTGTTGATGAAGTCAGTATTCTCTCAGTTGAATCTCTTTGGTTGTTGTAGAAGGTTGTTGATGGGTGGGGCTGACGCAGGATCTCATTGTGTAATATGCAGATAAATAGTACGAGCTAGGAGTGAAATGTCATGCTCTACATGAGCCAAATAGTCTGATAACCGCATTGTGTTCCGTTAAAGTTAGAAAAAATGTAGATTTGTTTCAACGCGCTATATCGAACTGTTACTGTGGGGAACTCGGGGCCACGCTGCTCGTTTTAACGTGTGCTTCAATGGCTGCAAGGCACCGGATCGTTCGCACGTAATGTTTACGCTAAGTGTGTTCGATACCTGTAAAAGTCATATTTGGAAGGAGGAAAACCTGTCTTAAGTAGAAGCTTTCAGCAAACATTTCCTGTGAATGTTAGGTCTAGTGAAAGCATTATCGATGATTATACGTCTCGGGCTTAACTTCCCAGCCGTGAAGGCAATCATTATAGTTATTAACGGCATAAGGCGATAGACAGAAAATGTTGGACCCGGTTGAACTTTGGAGACCGAGACGATAGGCAACGTCTATAACCAAATAAATCCGTTATTTGTGATATCGGCCGTGTATCGTTTTCCTAAAACCATCTTCTTAGTACAAAAAAAACATACGAATGCTGCTTAATTTTACAAATGGATGCTTAATTTTTTGGATGCTTGATTGGATGCTTAATTTATTACGTCTGGAGAAAAGAAGGTCGCGCTCTCAGTTTTCGTTTTTCTGCACGAGGTCAGATATACGTAACTTTTTGTGGAAAAACATATTTAAAACATCATTTTCTTAATAAAATATCGTTTTGAAATATTCGTTTTCTGTTAAACTTGAATGTTGTGAACTCTGATATGCCTGCTACATCCCAACCTAATCTCTCCCTGCATTTTCGGGGTTTTTATCATGTATGTGGGAACGATTAACTTGCGCAAGTTCTGTGATGAGACATTACTAATAATGGACAATGAGCTAAGTTGTAAATTAAGTTATTTTTATGCTTCAAATTACATTTAATTATATTTTAGAATGATTACGTTCCTTGATATGTACAATAGTAGTAATACAACCTCGTACATATAATATCAATTACTGTCCAACACTGCACGTCAGCTATCACCACTGTACGTTTGGTTTCACAGTTGGACAAATTGTGATGTAATAATTTGTGTTCTCCGCATCATTTCAGGAAGAGAACATTTTAATTTTTGTAATAAACGACAGGGCTATCTCTGCGACAATGATGATATTTTTACAGACTGTTATATAATTTATTGTTTTTCAGAAATAAATTATTAGTGAATTTGCAATATCGTTCCCGTCTTGTCACTCCTCTAAATTCGTCTTTGCGAGTATATTTACTTAGGTACGAAAACCCTTCCTCCTCATGTCCTGCCTCCCTGAGTGACTCGCGGAAAGCAAATTTAGTTGTCTTTGATGTCTGAGGAATTACAGTTCCGCAACGTAGCGACCTTTTACTCTAATTCCGCGAAATGCTTTCCCGAGAATCGCGAAGCGTGGGATAAGTTGTTCAAAAAGTCAGTTCCCCTTTAGAGAATTCTTTATACTCCCATTCAGTAAGAGAGATAAGACTTTGTTGTTAATGTGGTATTAAACTTTTCAAAACACTTAACACATTATATTGTTTTTTTGAAACTGGAAACTGTTTTGGAATGCAAACGCTATAATTTTGTTTTGATAAATTTGCAATTAATATCTAATCATCGCTGCTGCTAATTGGTTAAAAATAACTCCTGTTAGTTTGTTTCATTGAGAATAATTACAATTAAACGACGTTTTGTTGTTGTAAAACGTTGATCTGCTCAGTGTTTAGAATAAAAAAATTGCAAATAAGTAAAACTGCAAACACAACTTACTCATTTCTTCATTTAATATATTAAACCAGAAAACAGAATAACACGTCAATGACTGCCCTTCTCCATCTTGCTCTCATTTCTCTCTTTAAGGTCGAACGATGGGGTGGTCCCCCAACCTCCTATGGCCTTTAACAGCTTACTATATGTATACCATGATTGACTGATTGTTAGTGATTCCGGACGCGTCAAATGCTAAGGTCAGTACTTCCGTAAGAGTAGAGCATGCTCATTTCTCGGGAGGGGGTGTCAGTGACCTTCAGGATGGCGAGATGGGCGCCGACCTTCACGCCGACTCGGCATGTTGGGTTTTTCCAACCAGGTATCTCTCAACCGCGGGCACCGCCCCAGCCGGGACAAGCTTTAAGCTCCCGACTGGTCTCACGACGTGTCGGATTGTGTAGTGCATGTTAGTGTAAGTGTGTGTGTGTGTGTAAAGGGTGATGATAGGACAAGGAAGAGGAGAGAAAGATCGCGCGCGGTCCGTGGCCCGTTTGGTAGGGTACTGCTCCGGTATTCGCGTGGTGTTGATCGGAGAAACCTCTAAAAAATGACAATCAGAGCAGTCGGCCACTAGTATTCTCGTCCAAGCAGCGGCTAAATTCACCTTGACTTCTTGTATCTAGTTAGCATCGAAAATCCTGCCAGTGTCGTGACCTGAACTGTAGGATCTCCCGGTTAGACATTAGTTGATGTCCTGAGCCATCTATGAGTAAACCAGTGTTTGACACTAGTAGATGACACTTGTTCACGTAAAGGCTGGAGCTGGAAGTGGTAAGAAGTGCGTACGCACCATGTCTCGTGCCTCGGTTCATTTGATCCGTGTATTCCACAGAACTTGAAACAGGAATACAGGTATACCCGGACACATGAACACACGTACGATGGTGATCTTTGGAATGAGACGAGAAAGTAAACATTCCATGTGCTTTGAACGAAAGACTCGGATTATAAAAGACTTGATTAATGATCTCGGAAAATAATAAAATTACTTCTCTCGTTTGTTTCTTCTTGTATCAAAGATGCATATCGCTTTTAACTTTTTTCAAACACCTTGTGTGTTATCCTTTTGGCTTCTAAATTCTGAAAAGAAGGAATAATTTACTCGTGAGAGTTAAAGTCTGTGGTAAATAAGTAAAAATGCTTTGAAATGAGAACAAGTAACATTTTCCTGCTACTCTGTTGATAATACTTTCAAGAGAACCAAGATAAAGACTACTCGACAAGATGCTCCTCGTGCGCGAGAGGTTAAAAAAATAAAATAGTAAGAAGTTAATATCATTAGTTGGAATATTATTAGTTCTTAAATTTAAAGAAAAAAGTTAAAATACATTATACTTTTATTTTGTATAAAAAAATCTCATTAGTAAATACTTAAGAGCAAAATCATCTCAAAATCAAGCTGGTTAGAAAATAAAATAATGTAAGTAATAAATTTAAGGAACGGTGCAAAGCATAATAAGATATCTGTATCATCTTTACCATGGAGAGTGTCATTAGAATATCATCAAAACGCATCTCCAAGGACATTTTTCAGAGATCTTTCAACCCTAAAGCCACAACGAAGCCTTACAACTCTCAAGCGAAGGTAGCTTTTACTGCCTTTCCCTTTCGAAGCCCTCCTGATTTTGGAAGTAGCTTCCTTTTGATCACCCCCCGCCCGCCCCCCCATACGTACCTACCAAACCCACTGGTCCGTCTCCCGCGCGAGATTTCCAGCCACCCCAGCCACGAAGAAGCACAGGAGAGCACGCTCATAGCACGTAGTAATGCGCGTTAGCGACCTATGCTTTCATTAATATGTATTACCCGCCTGCTCTCTTAGGGGGTTCATATGATAATGAATTAATTAGAATATGAATAGACGGCGTACGTGGTGGCCCCCTCCGATGCCCAAGTCACCGCTTTTCTAACCCCGCATTGTACGGCATTGTACCGTAATGTGGCGGCTTTCTCGTAGGAAGAACGACACGAATTTGAAAATAGTACTGCGAGTTCTTGCATCTGGCGTTTTACGTCGTATTCAAACGTTTGCACCCGGAAATGGGATTTTGGGTTCATTGTCGGAGGATTTTGTTACTTGTCAGGCTAAAATTATTTTTCCTTTTGCATGCGTTTTCATTGATAATGTTTTTTAAGTGAAATTTATTTTCTCTTTTAGTGTAAGTCATTGAGTAGAGCCGGACAAAACGTTCAACTATTATCAATCGTTCTCGCCGGCTTTGCTTTCTCAGTCTCGGACCCTCGAAGGTCGCGCGCGCGCTCCTTATCTGCCTGTTGAAAGCGACACTCGACAGTAGGTCTCACTCGACAATCGCAACTATCGGAACCGCTTCATTCTCGGCTGTTCTCGTCAGTATCGGTCGGTATCTGCAGTCTCGGCAGAAGCTGCCGCCGCCGGGCGCTCGGCGCAGTCTCGGCGGCTCGGCAGCTCGACGCAACTGCGGGATTTAAGGTCGTCACGTATTATGTTGGCAGAACTCTTTCATTTAATTGTCATTGATTAATTTAAATCACAATAAAATGAAATTTCAATTCATCTATTAATTGGTTGAAAAGTAGCAATCACTCGATTAATTGCAAATAACTTTAGAGAGAAAATAATACAATTTTTGAAATAATTAAAAGCAAAAAAATGTGCAAAAAGTAATTTAAAATCATCTTGTTTGCAATATCAATAAATAGAATTAAAAATAAAAACTAAAATAATTTTCATCTATTGTTTTTACATTGTGAATTATTACACAACATTGAAATAAAGGTTACTAATTGGAATCTCTAATAACATAAATGAACCTGCAATTTATTTTCATGTAAGCAAAGAAAGTAATGATACAAGTTTACATTCCAGAATTGTATATGAAAGCACAAAAATATTTGTTAAGGGGAAAAAATTCATTTCATTCTTATTGTTATGTCATTCACTTTTCTTACACATTCGAATGTAAGGCATATTTAATAAAAACAAATAACATTTTATATTAATTTCATCATTACATAATAAAAATGCATATGCGAATCAAAATTGAAATTGTTCTTCCCTGCGTGAACACGTCCTTTCGTCAGAGGGCACAATTTATTGTGTAACAGTTAATATAAGCCGCCATTGCCAACTGGTGGCCAAACAACGGTGCCCACTGCAAATCAGCCTATTCAACTCCTTGCCCTATCGTCAAACACGGGTAGAGTTTTCAGAAATTCGAAATACATAATTAATTATAATATACTACAATTATACACCACATAAAATGAGGGCAATTAATAAATTTATAAGCTGTGTACGCCATAGAAAAACGCTTTAATTTATTATAAGCCTAGAAATGATAAAAATAAATCTTTTAATTGACTTTAATTCTATCACTGGCATACGAAAGAGATCTAACGCATAATTCTTTCAATTAACGGAACCTTCCATCCATTTCTTTTACCTTCCTGCAAGAGCATGTAGGACGGTGAGATATCAACGTCGGAAGTCGGGGTAATCGACTTGTCCCCTGAGACGCCAGCGGCTTGCAATGCGAATCTGAGGTCATCGCTCCCCCTCCCATGACTCACCGGTCACCTATGACCCACCACTTCTTTTCTTTGTGTAAAGAATTAAGAGGAAAGCGAGCTTGTGGTATCTAAAGATACAGAATGTCACATTCAAAAACAAATGACATTCTCGGTCTAGATCTAGATAAAACTAGTGGTGTTTCCAACGCACATACTTTCTCGCACTGCTTCTAAATGCTATTCCACTACTTCATTAACCAGCAAAAGTATTTTCTACCAGCAAACATTTTCCGTTCCGAGACCCGAAATACGATCCTCAAACTTAACGAATCGGCATTTATACTACTACGCCATACTAGCACCGTATGGGTCGAACAGAGCCATAAAAAGAATCGAACCGAGCTATAAAATGGTATGCATGATAAAGAAACAATTGATACGATTGTACATACGAGAAAGTCTGTGCCATTTATAGAATTGGTGATATAGAATTGGTGCTATAGGCACCAATAGTTTATTTATTTATTTACCATTTACACAATGATTTATTACACAAAATTTGGAGCGGTTTTTGAGAAAAAATGTTTTTGTAAATTTGAAGCGCAATTTACGCAAAAACTACTCGTTTTTCCAAAAAATGGTGCACGACCTTATTTAAAGTGCTAAAATCTCTATCTTCAATTTTGCAGTTTTAAAATAGTTTTTTGCAATTTTCGAAAAATTGGAGATGTCGACGAAAATGATACCTACATCATTCCCTTAAACGTTCTTCGCACTATTCCACAACAAAATTTAATCAAAACATTTGGAGCCATTTTCTTTTAACTTTGAAAATCTCCGACGGACTTCATGTAAAGTACCCCCAAAAATTAAAATATCGGTTTCAAATTACAAGAGCCTTGACAATAATAAAAACGATTGGGGAATATCAATTTTAAAGAAAATCGGCTGAACGGTTTAGGTGCTAGCGTTGACCACAGACGGACAGACAGACGGACGGACGTTTTGCCGTCAGTCGATTTTACAGTATCAAGAAGCAACAAAACATGGATTTTGACTACACCACGAGGTAGAGGATTTTTCCCCCCCTAAATTTAGCAACAGGTTTTATCGAATTTTTCCTCACCAGATTCCAGCTGTAAGAGGTTTTCTCGCAAAAATTAGCCGTTTTCCGGCGCACGATTACGTAACTTTCTCTTCTTACGAAGTATTCGTAAGTCAAGAAAGTAAAATAGAGGTTGGGTGCCAAACGACTAGAATTGGTGAAAGTGGAAATGATTTAAACATACATTTTTAACCAAACTAGAAGAAAATAGAAATATATTTCAAGAAAAAAGCTTAGAAAGTTAAATATGTCTTAAAATATATTTACGTGAAAAGGCGAAATAAATATTTGTCATAATTGTTATTTTTTCATTATTTTTATTATATACATGTCAAAAGCCGAAGGCTATGTACAAAAATTACAGGTGCCGCTAGATTGCTTGTGCATTGGTCAACGTACAAATCTCGCAAACCGCAAAAATATTTAGCCTTATTCAACATGACATACCGCCAGACTGCCTCAAGTTTGATTGTTTATACTAAACGGTGGCAAGAGCTCCGGTGACGCCTCCAGCATTTATTCGACGCGGTCGGCGCACACCGATAACAGGCCAAGTATCGGTATCGTTCGTTCTCGATAATGGTAGTTCCGGAACTGACATTCTCGGACTCAGTAGTATCGGCGCGCGTGGTATCGCCGCTGAGAACGAACGGAACTGAGGGCGTTTTTGTCCGGCTCTATCACTGAGTCTCCTCGGAGGCTTGCGAAAACGGCAACGCTCATTTTCTGGCAGAATTACGCGTCAGAGGCGAAAAACTTTCAGTACTATTCGTATATGTCCCTTTGCTATCAAGAAAACAGCCTCACACGAGTTTCTCCCACGCGTATACACGTTAGAAATAGCTAGTAAAAACAGTTTTTTGTAGATAATTGAGGTAGGAACGAATTCAAAATTTATTTTAGATGAAAATCGTTATTCAATCATTTTACTTTATTTCTCTTTTTTACTATATTGTCCGACCAGACCCTTTTCTTAAGATAAAAACTGCATGGATATCAAATAAAATTTGTGTTTTTGTTTATATGCCAATTACAATAAACTGTTTGGATAATTCAATAAATAATGCAATTAAACACCGACACCTTTACTACTCTCAACTTGGAGTCTCCCTGCACTGGGAATTTGTCATCGTGTCCGCGATGCAGGTGGCGTGCGTCAAACCTTCTAAAGGTCACTGGGGTGCCCTTTGGTATGCCTACCCTTGCCTCCGCGCCATGAATGCCCCTCTCCCTGCGATGACCACCGTCTCAGCTTCTGAGCCGAGCTGCGTTCGTTGGGGGCGCTCGTGCTCATCTGACCACGCCACGGACCGCGCGCCATCTTTCCTTCCTGTTCCTTGTTTGATCTTCACCCTCACTTACACACACGCACTCCATATACACTACCATATATGTTGGGAGACCAGTCGGGAGCGTACAGTTTGTTCAGCCTGAGGCGGTGCCCCGCGAGTGGGAGACGGGAGAAAACTCCCAAAGCCGACGGGTAGGACGGCGCCGGATCTCGATATCCAGCGGGGGACGATCACCGCCTCCTTCCGCGATATAACATTACACTTTCGAAACTAATGGCCTTATCAGTGGAAGCGCCCGAAATTACTAATCAATCATTGCATTAATCGACATCACTCTCTAGTAAAGAATTCTAGATTTTGGTTTCCTTGATCGGTAGTTTCATTTTTTTCCTGATCAATGCCAGGTGGATGCCCAAGTAGTACCTTTGGTCCGCGCGCCGTCATTCTTTTCCCTATTTTTAGAGTCGTGTTAACGCCCGGGCAAAGGGCCCCCAATGTCCAAAGGCTGTGATAGTTCTTAAAAGGTTTATTTAACACTAATTTTTTTCAAAATATAAAATAAAAATCCGTTTAAAAAGAATGAATAATTAAACTACACGTAAAAAATTGGCATAACGGAATGACGTCGCGCATCATAGGATAATATTTGTATTATAGAATGTTGTTGGTTGAAGCGAAAATGTCGGTGACGAAATGTTTAGTTTTTTTAACAAGACTTGTCTTTAAACTGAGGGGGGGAGAGATCGGTGAAAGTAAGAAGAGGGGGGGCTCCCTAGTGACGCATATGGTAATAATCGCTCCCCTACGTGTAGGTTATACGAGAATTAACTTCTTAATAATAGTATTTTCTTTCTTTTCCGAGAGTAGGCACGATTTTGCAATTGCTACCGCAGTCTCTTTTTTTGACGTAATCAAACGTTTGCACGCAGAAATGGAGTTATGGGTTCATTTTCGGGGCAGATTCCGTCAGATGACAGCTTCAAATTCCGTTTCCATTCCCAGGCACTTCCATTGTCAATGATAATCTCATCAACGATGAAATGTGGCATATTAATCACACGTGGGAATACGTTGGGATAGTAGTAGCCTATCTCTTTGGGTGCACGCGCTTGCATACAAAACGCGAGATCCGAGGCTTTTCCGAAAAGGGTCGATGAGATGCAGAGAGAATGAAAGGATATTAATGAACCGTTTTGTACCAGGAATTGATAAAAGACTCGATATAGGTTTACTTTAAAGCAAAATTAATTATTAGGAGGTAGAATTTCGTGACTAAGTGTTTTATGAAACAATCTCGAAACAATAGGGAGATAACTGAGTAAGTTTCGTGCATAGGCACCAAGGCCCTTGTTCTCGACAAGTTAATAATAATAAAACAAGAGAGGTTGTCCGGAGCTTGTTTCTCATTAAGGGACGAAGAAGAGTGAACAGAGTAAAAATTCATGTTTCGAATAAAAAACTACTCTCCTATTAAGGGAGGCTATAACGTATTCATTGTGTGACGCGTCACTGGGGCCTCGTGGCTTTAGATGAGAAAATATTCTCGGTATCCTTTTCATCCATGAGAAGCTCTGACATGATTAGTATTTTTTGTGTTTGTTATTTATTTTAAATGAGAACATTTTGTTCACATTAGAAACCTTATTGCCGGCTTTCTATAAGAATATAATAAATTAAACTAGTATTCGTAGTTATCATTTCATACAATGCCCTCGTACTTTTAGAAATGTATGTAATATTTAAAAAACTATTTTGAGAAGAGGACCAAAGCATTTGAACTTGTGTAGTGATATCTTAGCATAAACATCCGAACTAACTAAAGGATGTCATTGGACTGAATTTAGATCATATGTAGTTTAGGATTAAGATTTATCAAAGAAACGTTGATGGTTGGTCTTTTCAGACCAGTTTTGACATGTAAACACAATGGTGTTAATAAATAAATAAATAAAAATTTTGAGAAGGGGATTATATATTCCCCCTGTCAAAGAAGAATAATTCGTTATTTACTAGTGCAAATATTCATAATGAAAAGATGTCATCCTCCGGTTTCTTCCTAATCTTTCAGAAATGTTATTTGTCAATATTTTGTTTAATGTTTTCTATTATTGAATTTTGGTGAAATTGTTATTAACACAATTTTATGTTGAAGCTGGTGACTTTAGAAATTGCGTCACCATTATTGCAATGAGATGAGGTAAAATTTACTCTATACCGAGCTTTCTCTCCTTTATTTGTGTTTAATATTTCAACTATTAAAAAAATTGATAGTGTGTTTTGAATTTGAGTAAACTATGATAGAATTTGAATATTTCCTGCTTTTTATTTACCAAGTTACAATTTTCAAATTAATCATATCGTGAAATTTATCGACAATTTACATTAGAAAAATATCACAATATGTAGTCATGATCTCCCAGAAAATTGCACAAATTTAATGTCGAACTGAAGACGCACAGGTAGATTTTAGGGTAAAATTAAAGCATCAATGTTTCCTAACATTATAATGAATCTCTCAAAGTGCATGACAATCTCGGTGGTGCAAGGCTTGGAGCACCATGCATGTATACGAAATCTAGAAGATAATGGGTTCGGATTCCACGTAAAACATGCCACGTTTACCCCGTAATTTAGGCGTGTTTGGTTTCTCGAAGCTTAGTGAATCCTGTCCAAACCAGTAACTCAACCATAATTATTCATTTTCATCATCGTTTACCATTCATGATCGGATCTACCGTCATACGCATAGTAGAAGGTAATGGCAAATCATTAATGCGGTCATATGCAGGAAATGGGAGGTCATATGCCTGAAATTTTTCATAATAATATTGAAATTTTGAAAAAAAAAGTCATGAGTTTAACATCGTAATACATTATGTTCAGTTTATTATTTTCGTTCCTACTTGTAGAGATATTGTCTGCCTTTATAGTCCTTTAGAAGGCGAACATAAATTATGTAAACCAAATCATGTCAATATAACCACAAGTTTACAATATTTTACTTAACCTACATGTATGAGATGGTGTGTTTCGTGTTTAAGACCGCTCTGGATTGTCCCTTTGGTGTATCTTTCGCATCCGTCAGGTCACATGTGCATCATTTTGTACATCGTTCTTTTCACATGCCGTCTGCAGTTGTATGGATCCTGCCATGTAATTTCTTGTTTTAATTTTATTCTGAACGTTAACACGAGCCGTTGGGAGTGTCCGCCTAAGGACTAATGGTGACCTAGATGAAAAATGTAGCCAAAAATTGTTTTAAACCACACACGTCGTTCCATAAACCTTTTTAAATTTAAAAGCACATAACGTCTGTTTGTTTTCGATGATCATCTTTCATGATGTAAAAATTTAATTGCGACATGGATGCGGAGCGGCTGAGGGATAATTCTATCTTTACCGAAATAATTGTAAGCTAGTTTTCACTATTCAAAAGAGTGTTATCCGAAATATAAAATTCGTTCCTTGTATATACAGTGTTGTTTACAAGGAATCGGTGCTCAAGAGAATAATAGTAGCGTTTAGCAAGTCAGGGAGCCCGGAAGGGGGTTAAAGGGAATACCCTCTACCAAAAAAATCAGTGCGAAAGACAATGATGTGTAAAGTATTAGATTCATTTCGATCGAGTTGAGCACTACGATACATGAGTGGGTGGTAGAAATTACGTCTGCGTAACATATATCCGCTCATCCTTGTTTAAATACTTGTAAAAAATATGTACAATAAAAAAGTCCTAATGGATCCAGGATGTCTTGTCAACTCTAAAAAAATATTATTCAATGTATCTTCTTCCTTAAAAATAGACATTTATGTGAAAATCCATTTCTTGGTAATGCGTAAACTTCGGATTTAAGGTACGAAAAACTGAAGAAGTAGGCAGACAAAATAGGCATTTAAAAATGTAAAATAGGCACTCAAAAATGTAAAATTGTCATTTAAAAAGGCACTATATTTTTTTCTGATCTCCATTTACATTCTACTTGTGTAGAAAGTTTTTGTAGCAAACAATATAGTTACCTTCATATATGTTGGCTTTCATCATTATTCTGACAAATACTGAGAAATCCTTTTTATCATTTTTGTGCATTTTGGACAAAATGGCTGAATTGCAGTAGCTACCTTTTGACATTTTATTAAATTCAAGCTGATACTCTAATGCTGCACAAAATTTAAAACATTGTTTGATTGTTTTAATTGCCGTGTATAACCTACATGTTGTAACTACTGGTGCTTCAACAGCACATACTTTCTTGCATTACATCTAAAAAAATTTTCAAAATTTGCAGTTTTCAAGAAAATTAAGATAGTTCAGCAAAAATGTGACGTGCGCCATTGCTATAAGCATTGCTTGTTCCGTCCTTAGAAATAAATTGTAGCAGTTTTTTAGATTTTTTATAATTTACATTAATTTGAAGCAGTAATTTTGCATAAACAACTCGTTTTTAAAAAGAAATATAGATGTTCTTTTTAAAAGATCTGATTTTTTTAAATTCATTTCATTTACGACAAAAATTTCTGCATTCAAATATTTTATGTTTGCAATTTCGAAAATACGGAGTTCACGAAAAATGGGACCGGCACCACTTTTATACCATCCTTTGACAAATACGAGAAAATATTAAGAAAAAAATGGAGATGTTTTTGATAAAAAGAGTTTAAAAATTTGAAGTAAGAAACAACTCGACTCCCACCAGTGATTTTGCCTGTTTCGTAATACGAAATATCCGCACTGTGGAGACAGTAAAACGGAATATAAATTTATCGATAGTTGTTCGATTTCTCTGGCTCTGGAGAATAAAAACGAAAAAAACTTACATTAAAAATTGATTAAGGATAATTGCATTTTGATCAATAAATACGAGAGTAGACAACATTTAGCCATTTAAACACATAATAGGCATTTATTAGGCACTATAAAATTCACATATAATGCTCCTAATGCCTCAAAACGAATAAGTAACCTAAAAGATTGCGTTTTCCACTGAAGGAAAAAAATAGGTAAATAGGCAAATATCCACAGCTTAGTAATGAGAAATAGCAAATACGAGGTGATAGTCATTACTAGAGGTCTGCATTCTCCGCGATTTTTACCGACCAGCGCTCGCTCGCCTCTCTTCTCTCGAGACCACGCGCTCGACTGTCCTTCGCAGCCGGTTGCGGACTCCCGGGAGCCGGCGCCCGACCGAGACTCGGCCTCCAACCGACGAGACTCGACAACCGGCGGACCCCGTTCAGGCGAACTGCGCCACGTAACAATCGGCCGACACGTCGGAGTAAATATCTAATGGCACGTTTCAGGAAAAGGAAGGAGTATTGAATGGCTTTTTAAATAAATGACCAATAATTTGGTTTTTTCAAAATTTAAAATATAGAGGAATTTTAATATTAATTTTCAAATAATAAATTTTAATAAAATAATTTTAATAAATTGTAATAAATAATTTTAATAAATAATTTTAATTTTATTTGTAATAAATAATTTTAATAAATAATTTTAATAAATTGTATAAAAAAGAATAAAAAGCTTTAAAAATCGACTCCTCGGACGCACGGGAGAACCTCAAGTGGATCTATTGCAGTTCTACCTGTGACTTCAAAGAAAAGGCACTCAAAAGTTTTAGAGATAAATTCCGTTCTTTGTAATGACTAGGTATCGGATGCTTCGGAAATTGCCTATTTTATTCTAATGAACATAAAATTATTAATTTTCCTTCATTTTATATGGTGCAATATGGAGCAAATACAAATGCTCTGCTAAATTTAGATGCAAGTGCTATGAAATATATTAGTACCTTTCCCTTCCAATTTTGTATTTTTGCCGTCTTTTTCCAAATATTTTTGTTGTTGGTGTTGTTGTAATTTTCAGGCATCTGAAACGCAGGTCTTGGTTTCTTAACCCGGCAGTAGGCGTGCGGGGTGCCTCAGTCACCTCAGCATTATTTTGAGCCCATTGTACTTTTAGTTTTATTTATAATCTTGCGAGCTTCTCAATATCTTTCGAGGAAAGCTTTGTGCACATATCTCGACCCTTCTCTTTCAACTGCTTCCTGTCCTTTCCTGGAAATTTCGTCGCAACGGCGATGGCGCGCTGCGTGGGAGCCACCGAGTCACCTCGCACCTTTGTTATCGCTTCCTGCCACGCTGTTCTCAGTAGTTCACGCAAAGGAAGGGGGTCTCGTGGAGCTTCAATACTACTCCACAGAAGTCAATGATTCACAAATTCAGCTTTTACGATTTTTTAATTACAATTAATCGCTGATCTTGTATTGAAACGAAAAATAATGGAATAATTGAAAAACATTGTACTCGTACATATAAAACTTTATATGCATCATTTCATGTATACATACTTTTGACGAATTTAAAATAATGTTAAACGTGTGTATATAATAGTAAATAATGTATTTTGAATTATTGAGTTGAATAGGCTGATGTGCCGTGACCGCTGTTGTTTGGCCGCCGACTGAGTCGACAAACACAAAGGCCATGTCGGCTTACATAAACTATTTCACAATAAATTACTACGCCCAATGACAAGACGTTTTGATGCAAGGAAAATAGTACTCACCTCATTTTTGTTTAGCATATGCTTTTTTCTTATATAGTCGTGAAATTATGACCAAATATTCATTGTATTTAATAAACATGCCTTATATTCGGGTTTGTAAGAAACTTCAATGACATTACAATTGGTACGCAACGAATTATCTTCCCTCAAGCACTATAAATATAGAAAAACAATAAAAATTTATTTTCAGAGTCTTTGTTTGCCTTAATTCTTTCAAAAAATGTATTGTTTGTCTCTATAAAATTATTTCCAGTCAATCGATAAATTGTTACTTTTCAACAAATTAATCGTTTAATTGAAATTGTATTTTCTTTCGATTACAATGAATTGAAAGTGTTGCGATCACTACATGCGGCGACTTTATATCCCGTACATGCATTGAGGGGCGAAGCTACTGTGCAGTCCGGCGCACGGCCGATCGGCCGAGCGCTCGAGCGCTCGAGACGCTCGAGCGCTCGAGCGCCCGGGCGCTCGGCGACTCCCGCGTCTCGGCGGGAGCCGCAAGGCGGCCGGTCGAAATGTCCGTTAAACAGCTATCTCTTCCCCCCCAAGCAAGGTCCCCCACCCTTCGCCGAGCGTCGGCGCGGAGCCCGAGAGTCTCGAGCGGTTGTTTTCGCCTGATTGCAGAGCTCTAGTCATTACACTGCTGGTAGAAAGTCTCTAAGGTTAGAGAGACGAGGTGTGCAGTTCCGTGTTCTGCTGTGGTAGTTACCCGTCACGATACCATGAAACATATCCTCACTACACCACAGTTCCATTCAATTCAACGATGGCTTATTTTCCGTGGGAAGGCTCAGGCCATGCTCTTCCGTCTGACCATGCAAATTCCGCTAAGCTTCTTTCACCGTCCGGCAGAGAAAGGACGTATCAGTCGGGCGATGAAACAAGCGTTTTGAATTTTGCTCAGAGGCTTCATTTAGGCTTGGGCATCTTTTACATGCAGTAAATCTATAACATAGGACAGCGAGCTTTACTTCCTCTCCGAAGGAAGACTTTCGAAGGATTTTTCGCCCTTGACCCTTCGATGCACTTAGTGGGCCTCAGAGGCCCGGACGTGTTTCTTAATGCTGTAAATTACCGTTAACATTATAGGTGTCTCTTTTAATGATACCCTCTGTTGTTATGTTTCTTTATGGCAAAGAATGGTCCAGTAATCAATGAAATTTTTCAATATTTTTCAACTTTTCTGAAGGTAGTCGTGCTTTCCACTAAGTGCGCGTCCGAAGTCCGGTAGTCTTTTTTCCCCTAACGTATCTTTTAACATATAAGAAACACATTTATGTTGTTGGAATTTATTCCTTGTCATTCCAGACTTCATTATTTACTTGCCAAGAGACATAAATCATGACCACATAAATATGGAATAAAGAGGTTTTTTGTTTTGGGTTTCTTGGAACGGATTAACACTAAATGGCAAAATATATTACGGAAAAACCAAAGATGAGCATGTTGCAAAAGATTTTGCATTGAAATGGCGAATGATTTGATACAGTTATTATTCAATGATAGTTACAACTGATAAATATTTTGAGTTTCTAAGAGTTTCTAGTGAAAACGTTTTACATGCATATTCCTGCGTGAATCTCTAATGTAGAAGAAACTAACAATGCGCGCTAACACACAGGAAATACAGGATCTGAACTGTGAGATTATAAAGGTAGATAATTATGTTCTAAAATTACACAAGAGAAATCTTTTCTTTTTGTTTGTATTATACAAGTCCAAAGAACAAAATTGTTTATTTTCTTAGCACAATACATCAGTATAAATACCAAGTAACGACAAACACAAAACCGACAATTATTCTTGCTTATTCCAAAAGAAAGATTAGAGTTGACCTCACGGAACAAAAAGTCGAGAATTACACCTCATGAAGGCATCCTCGTCAATGACCAATGAGGTTATTTTACGACATGTTTGACATTGGTACTTTGAATGCGTTCGTAATCTTAAAAAAAGTGATCAGTGGGAAAGGAGTATACGCAACTGGCAGAATTTTCCCGCGCTGATACGAAAACATAAGTGAGAAATCCTAATATCCTCAAAAGAATCCTAAATGGTCTTCAAGTCTCCGGGATTCACAGGAACATAAGTTTGGAAGTCGTGTAGATAATTTCCAAAGAAAATAAATAGGTAAGGGGCATACTTATAAATAATATCATGGTAAAATTATTATAAATTCTTTCTATTCAGGACATTACTTTCTTTCCAGATGATATTTATGCCTCTTCGAAAAAGACAAAAAACAAAATCACAGTGCTTCATGTGCGAAAACAAACTTTTACCAGAACATAAACAGAAAAATACAGTTTTCTGTGCCATTGTTGAAAATAAAATGTGTAAAATGCCTTATTATGCACAAAAAGTTCAAAATACAAGTTTATTGAATAATAAATATCATTGCATTCATTACTTCATCTCCGCCCCAAATTAGTGTTTTATTCAGACCGGGCCTTTGAAGCCCACTAAGTGTAAAGTCGCAAAATCCGAGCTCCGTGCATCGAAGGGTTAAAAATCCTCGGCTTCGATCGGGTTTAAACTCGCGAACGTTGGGTATACCAGCCCCATACGCTGATCGTTACACCACCGAACCAGCTTTACACCTCCGAACCCGCAGTTGGCGTTTAACTATTTCCGAGTTGGCGACGAGATGTCGACCTTAATATAATTTACAAACAACATTTAGCGTGTTCAGTGCATATTTTAACACCATTTTGTGCCAAAATACTTCTTGCGAATACACAACACCCCTCATACTTGGACTATCACTTTACTTCTCCAGCGCCGTGCAGTTAATGCCTGCATTAACCAAACGAAATCATAATTTTCAGTTTATCATCTTTCACACGCCTTTCACACACATCCATATGTATGATATAGCAGGATGCCCCTAAATTTGGCCACATTTGGATCTTTATACGAATCAAATCCCTCATCAATGTACGATTTTCCTCCCACATTATTTCGAAGATGGGTGATTACAAATAATTTCCCCTATTATATTGTAAATAAAGGGATTGCAAACAAATGTTATTTTTTTAAATGCGTCAGAAACATTCTTTCTAATGAAGTTTTCTCATTTCACTCATGTGTCCATTCAATATGTTTCATGAGTGACTCTTGCGGAAAGGACCTATTTTCCCCCATCAAAACGTGAGTGATGCTCTGCTTCTCAAACCGGGAAGGTGAGTAAGCTGCTCGCCACAACATTACAGAGTGACGACTACTCACTGATGACGCGATACGGCACTACAAACCCAAATAATGAGAAACGACCTCGTTATTCTCCCTCGACTCAAATTCCCCGATGCCTTTACGACCGTCATGTCTCCGTCCTTTCCTATCTCTGCGATCCGTTGCGATGTGATCAGCATAGCAGCCGCAATAGAGGGGTGCACGCAAAGCACTAGAGGTCCGTCAGAAGGGAGTTCGTACAGGAATTTGAACGACGGCAATTTTTGACACTTAAATGTTTTGCACTTATTGATATTGTATCATTCAAATGCTTAATGCAATAAGACCAACAACATTTACACATTTTCACGTTTGTGATATTTAGCGCTGGGGGATGGTGCTATGTTCCAAATCTGTAATACAACGTCCACAAATATCACACTTTGTAGATTCCGGCATAATAAATACTCGAATACCCTAGGGCAAGGTTGTCTAACTTAGAAGGGCTTACCAGCTACGTATTAAATTCTAGTTAAGCCTTGGGCAGCACCGTAATTTAAGATGTTTTTTACCGTAACTATTGAGATTCTACAAAAAAAATGTATATTAGAAACGAATTTTATTCAACATACTTAATGATTAATGTACATACAACGAGAAAATTAATATATCTTTAAAGAACTAGTAGTGCTACAGAATGGCACAGACTTTCCCGTATTAGTTTTCTATTTCCTTGGGTCTGGGCCACATACTCTTGTCAGCTACCATCTATCGCTGCCCAAAGTACATTTTTTTGATATTTTATTAATTTTTCTGTTTCCTAATGGTAGAACGGAAATATTAGATCTAGAATATTAAAGAAAACAAAAACCTTGTCCTAAATGGCAATTTTCTTTTAAAAGTTTCCAGCTGTTTTTAAGAAAATGGCGTTTAAGTGCTTCTTAAAATGCGAAATTTGAAGTTCTTTTTCAAAGAAAATTTTTGAGTTTTCTAAAATCTGCATTTAAAGTCATTTGAAGCACTTACTGTCACAAATATAATAATATTTACAAATTGCATGTAATGTGCATATTAATGATGTGAGAGATGTCAAAAAAATTACATTTATTACATTCATATTAAATAATGGAATTCCAAACGTTTGAAGAGAAAATTTGGAGCCATTTTTGAGAAAATGGCGTCTGAGCATTTCTGAAAATGAATTTTGAGCTAGTTTTCACAGAAAACTGTTGAGTTATCGAGAAACTTTACTTGACACTATTTAAAACATATATACTCAACAAATCGCTGCTAATGTAAATATTAACGACGTGAGGGACAAGTAAAAAAAATTACATTTTGTAATTTTTGAAAAAAACATTAGAATAGAACAATATGACGTTTATGTCATCTCGTAGAGTACATTTAGCAATATCCATACCAAAACTTTAAGGAAAAAATTTGGAGCCATTTTTGAGAAAATCTAGCTTTTGTAAATTTTTAAAATTGCAAATATTTTGCGCAATATAGCCAGAAAACTACTAAAATTTTCAAACAAATGTGCATGATTTTAATGAAAGGACTCACTTTGTAGAAAAAATTTTATCTGGACAAAAAATCTCTATCTTCAATTTTGTAATTGTAGGAAGATGCCGCAAAAATTCAAAGTTTTGCAATTTTCGAAAATTCCGAGTTAACCGTGAAAATCGGACCTATGCCACCTTAATAGGTTTATTTGACTCTATTCTTACAAGAAATTAAAAAAAATTGGAGCCGTTTTTGAGAAAATTTTGAAAATGTCCGGAGGGCTTTTTGTACCCCCAAATTTTACGGAATCTTTTTCAAAATCTCAAAGCTTCGAATCGAACCAGATCGACAGGGGTTTCTTCAATTTGAAAAATTCCTACTTATGGTTTAAGCGCTAGTAGTGTTCACAGACGGACGGATACACGAACGGACAGACGGACGGACGTTTTGCTTTCAATTGGTTTTTTCGGTATCAAGGACCCACAAAAGAGGGGTTCTGGCGACGCCACGTGTTAAGGGATTTTTTTCTTATGCAACTGGTTTTATCCACCATTTCGTTATCAGGGACCGGTAATGAATTTTTTTCTGCCGAAAATCCGCCGTTTTTTCACGCAGCATTACGTAACTTTCCCTATACTACTTATATGACTCCGTATATACGTACGTATATGGGAAAGTAAAAATAAGAAGAGTATTGTATTGTGTGTGATATAACAAAGCAGTCGCCGGCCGCCAGTTGGAAAGGCCTGCCCTAAGGCCTAAATGCATAATTTCTGAGTTAAGCGGTTTCTGTTTCCTAGTATTATAATCTGCGAAATTCTAAACTTTTCATTCCAAATCTTATCAGATGTACCCTTAAGGTTCATTTGTTAAAGTACTGGGAGGAACGACCCTGCAAAGCAGCTTGAATTCAGTCTAACAGTTTACGTTTACTCACATACTACACACAAACAAACTACATTTGCGGGGAGTGGAAAAGGTTATAGATATGATATATGTTTCAACGAATCGAAAGTAAATGAAGAAATTACTTCAGAATCATGTCAGAAACAGCCAATTGAAAACTGCAAACTTTGGTTTTATTCAGATACATGACTCAATAATGCTGCCAAGACACACTTCATCCTCTGAATGTGCTTCAGTTACACTAATTCCAAGAAAGTACCAATTTTTGTTTCATTATTGACAATATTAACTTTCAATACTTGCCTAAAGTATCGAGTGATTGAATTATTCATCCGATCGAGATCAAAGTTTTCAACTGGGAAGAATTTAACAATAATTTTACGAACAGGCATATTAGTATTTTTCAAATTACCAATGAAATATTACTCTCTTATCTCATTGTCTTTAAGAAGTCACTTGTATCTACGCAGTAACAAAGACTACTGGCCATTTTATTGTGTGTATCGACTGCTGTATTCTAAAGCAAACTGCCCAAATAATGATATATGACCTCATTACTCTCCCCTTATTCCAGCTCCCCGCCGCGTTTACGACCGTCCTCGATCCCTCGGAGCGAGGCAGTCGGATCTCGATCGCAGCTAGCGAGGGGGGTCGAGGGCTTGCTTAAGCTCCGCGGTGGCGCGAGCTGCCCTGAGGTAAGTCCGAGAAGACGCAGGTTAGGTTTTGCTCGGTTTATTACCTCCACCCTCCGCGAGGGGAGCAGTTTACTGTCCTGATAGCAAAGTCGCCTCTCCGAGCATGTTAGCCGTAGCCGAAGTCCCGCGGTTTATGACGCTATTGTGGATACTAGAAATAGGATAGGACGGTTTAATTGTTTTCGTAATACGTTACGTTGTATTGAGTTAACGCAGCCAAACAGAGGAACAAGAAACCACTCTTAACGGCCGGCATCCGTTAAGGTTTTACTGGCTGCCATCCGTTCAGAACAATCGAAACAAACAAGTTGTAACTAAATATGGATCAGTACTCACAATCCAAGAACAGTTATTTCTTATTTATGACTTTTCTGAATAGGTGATATTTGAAAAGTATTCAACGGCACACGTTCGATATAACATGTAACGGACTCGATTCAAAACCTCGTTAAGGCCTCCGTACAAACTTAAACTATGTCAGTATATAGGCTAATGATGTTAATAAATATCAGGTGACATCACACGTGATGGGCAGTTGAATTCATAGTAGATGTACGCTCCTTCAAAATGTCAGCAATGAATGCATAACTTAGTCTGCTTTCATGTGCGATATTGTGTTCTTTAGTTACTTAACCACTTAATCCGTAAGTAACTTTCCTACTCAAAATTACTTTTTGTAGGAAAGAAACAACGTTTTTAAAGCAATTTGAACTTTCAACTAAATCATATTTTGCGAATTTTGCTTTAAATGAAAGGTAGTGGCTCCAATTGCTTGACAGCTTGTTATTTTGTTTTTTACTATAAACATTACATTTTAACAAAATCGTAAAATCAATAGAATGAACACTTATTTCTCGTCTTTTATTCATTATTTTATTCTGCGAGTTGCAATCGATCGTAGTTTTGTCATTTGGCGCATCCAAGTCTGTGTGTGTGAGGTTATAGTTATTTTACAAAGACCCCGACAGTGTAAACATGGATCATACTACAGAAAACGAATATTTCATTGACGGTGAGGGAGAGAGAAAGAAAATTAATTTCTTAATCACGGTGAGAGAAAATGAATTACTAATTCACCTTCACGAATACCAGCTATGGGATCCCATGTGAAGCTTTGCTACAGAATTTCCTCCTTCAATGTGCTTGAAAAATCACTGTGTAATCTGCTGACCAATTCCTTTGCCCCAAGTGTATTTTACTAAAAAGAATTCTGCTTAGACATTGCTTCAGGAACAGTTAAAATGCACAGAAAACAATGATTGGTTTAATTTAAGTAATTGATTTAATTAAATCTAAAAATGTTAGATCTTCGCATGTTATTCATGTCTTTTATACAAGGGAACATTGGCTCATTAAAAACAAGGAAGCAAAAAACCTAGAAACTATGAGAATAGAAATTAATAACAATAATTACGGTGTGCTTGCAAAACAGTTGCAGTAAAATAATCCTCTCGTAGTCGCTTCGTATTCTTCACTTTTGAATTGTAACGATCTGAAAGGTATGAATAGATGTCAACAACGTATAATTCTTAATATTTCACTGGAAAATAAAAAATCTACAAGTACGAATAATTAGTATAAACTGGTACGTTAATTTTTCCGCTCATGTATCTGCATGACTTTAAACTGGTTGGATCACTCGTTCATCTATTTTCACATTCCTTCCATCCAATACTTCCCTATTCTTTTTATCTATTCCATTTTTCTTTCCCTCCCTCTGCCTCTTTTTTGTGGTAGCAGGTGATGATGGTCTACCCAAATGAATGATTAATTCCCTACAACGAGGCCAAGAGAGTCTTGGATGCGAAGGTCACAATTCATCAGAAGGTAAACTTCGACGAACTTATTAGGGAACTGCCAGACCTTGTTTTATAACTTGCCGAGCTCTAATGAAGTTTCTGCCAGTAATTGCGTTCGATTTTCGAAATTATTCTTAATTTTTCTTCTTCCCGGCTGCGCTGAAGAAACCGGGATGATTTGAGTGGGAGGCGTCGCTCAATATTTCAGCCAGGGACGGAGGGAGGGAGCGACTGAGGAAAATTTAGAAGCCGCGGAGAGGGGTGGAGTGAGTTGCGTAATAAGGGACATTTGCATTCCAACGTCGCGTCCGCTGTTTCACGTCGCGACCGTAATATCATCGCCGTTGCAGGGGGCGGCTGTGAGGGCAGGAAGGGAGGGCGGGGGCGGAAGGGGCATGGGCGAAAGTGGCAGCCGGAGTGGCAGGCGGGAGGGAATGGGTATAACAAGAGGGAGGGGAAGGGGGTGGCAGGCGGGAGGGGATGTGGGAATGGAATCGGCTGGGGGATGGCAGCGCCATAGCCGAGAGTGGCAAGCGGGAGGGAGTGGGAGTGGCATGCAGGAGGGGGCAGAAGGGATATGTGCAAGAGCGACAGTAAAGTAAGCGGGGGTTGGCAGCGGCGTGGACGAGAGTGGCAGGCGCGAGGGGTGCGTGAATGGCAGGCGGAAGGGGCGGGAGTGGCAGCAGTGGGGGTTGGAGTGGGAACGGATTGGACAAGCAGGAGGGGATCGCGTGCGGTCATTGTGGCGGTGAGGGATGAGCGGCGGGCTGGGCCGCACGTGTGGACGTGGCGTAAGCGGCGTAAACGGCGCGGCGGGGTGTGGGGCGGGGCGGTGGCGCGCACCCGTACAAGCATAAACGTCCATAACGCTGGGGAATCGGCCATCAACGCCAGAGTCGCGCCTACCCTTCCTTCCCCTCAGCGCCCCGGCCTCCGTGGCTGCCTTGATTTCTCCGCTCGCGCGCCCCCTTTTCTAGCTCTCGGCCGTTTGCTGCGAGGGCAACTCCTGCCGCAGTTACTTAATTAAGCAGACTCCAGAATTTAGATCAATGATGTATTGTTTATGAATACATACGTTCTCATCGCCAACATTGAATAACTTGTGGGAAGGCGCCAAACCCAAAGTTTTCCCCCGCTTTGTGTTCTTATTCAGTAACTACTCAGATTTAAAGGAAAAGTGCATGACATCATTTAAAGATCTGCAATTGAATGAGGTTCTGCTGAAAACGTCCAAGCTGTAAGAATGAGTATTGTTGCAAAACTCTTAATCTCACGTATTTCAAAATTTTGAGCATATATTGATACAAATGCATATTTACTAGTGCATACATTGGTATTAATATTTACATTTTGAAATTGTACCTATTTATGAAAGCACAAATTTAAAAAAATGTGTTGAAAAAAACACCTAAAATCCAGTCATATGATTTCACTTTTATAGAATGTAAACACTCGCGAAAATACGATCTTCCTAGGGAAAAACATTTGCCTAGGGAGCTAATGTTTCACATCTCTCCCGCTTTTGATAACGGAGAAACCGTATGATGTCACGCGCGACGTCATGCACCTACCACCTATCCCCCAGTGCGCGTCTGACCGTGAAAACGAAATCATTGACTTAGCGGATGGAGTGCAAAATAACCACAGAGTTTGCAGAAGATCAATAGGGTCCTTCGGGATGCAACTTTTTTTTATGAAGATGAGTGTCATAGATTTCAACGACCCTGCTCGGGTGTTGCGGGTTGCATTTGACATTCTTATTTAGATGAGTTTTTACTTTCCCGTATACGTACGTATATATGGAGTAATATACGCAGTATAGGGAAAGTTATGAAATGCGCGAAAAAATCGCGAATTTTCGGCAGAAAAAATTCATTACCTGGGCCTGATAACGAAAAAAGTAAAAAAAGTCGCTAAATTAAGAAACAAAATCCCATAACACGTGGTGTAGCCAGAATCCCTCTTTTGTGGGTCATTGATACCGAAACATCAATTGAAAGCAAAACGTCCGTCCGTCTGTGAACTCTAACACCTAAACCATACGTAGAATTTTTTTCAAATTGAAGAAACCCCTGTCGTTCTGTCTCAAATCAAAGTTTTGAGATTTTAAAAAAGATTCCGTAAAATTTGGGGGTATTTTACATGAAGCCCCGCGCACATTTTCAATATTTTCTCCAAAACGGCTCCAAATTCTTTTTCTTTAAATTTCTTGTAAGAATAGAGTAAAATACAATTATAAAATTGGCATAGGTAATTTGACGGTTAGCTCTAGATTTTCTTAAATAGAAAAAAAATTGAATTTTTGACGGCCTCTTGCAACAACTACAAAAATAAAGATACAGATTTTTTCTTCAAATAAAATTTGTTCTCCATAATGAGCTTTTCTATTATGGTCATGTACATTTTTTTGAAAATTTCATTTGTTTATGCGCAATTTTGCGTGCAATATGTACAATTTAAAAAAAAATTACGAAAACATGATTTTCTCAAAACCGGCTCCAATTTTTTTCTTTAAACTTTTGATAAAAATAGTGCCTAATTCACTCTATTAGATAAGATAAACGGCCTACTGCTCTATTCTTTTGTTTTTTTCAAAAATTACAGAAACGTAATTTTTTTTACTTGTTTCACGACGTTAATATTTACGTTATCGGCGATTTGTTCACATTATTATATATTTGCGTACATGGGCTCTAAATAATGACAAGTAAAGTTTGTCGAAAAGTCAAGCGTTTTTTGTGAAAAGTAGCTGAAAATTCCGCATTTTCAGAAACATTCAAACGCCACTTTCTCCAAATTTTTTTCACAATTTTTTTAAAGATCTCTTACACCGTTAGTATGCACATTTCCAGCAAATTTGTAAACTCTATTGTATTTGTGAGTTGATGTTCTTCAAAAGAGTTTTTACGATGTTTTTTTCGAAAGCTCAATAATTGTCTGTGAAAAAGAGCTTCAAATTTCGCATTCACAGTAGCGCTTACTCGCCATTTTCTTAAATACAGCCGCAAATTTGTCAAACAAAATTGCAATTTAGAAAGATATTTAGGTTTTTTAGTATTCTTAAAATAATATTTCTGTTCTACTATTAGGAAACGGAAAAATGAAGAAAATGTGAAATAAATGTACTTCGGGCGGGGATAGATCGCTGTTAGCAAGACAATGTGGCAAGTCCGAATAACTAGCCGATACCAAAGGAATTAGAAAACTAATACGGGAAAGTCTGGGCCATTCCGTAGCACCACTAGTTTTTTCAGGAAATCCTTCGTATGCTTAAAATTAAAGTGGAATTTGTCAATTTTCCGAGACATTCTTTTTTTAGAGACTTTATTTATAAAGACTGATAGCGCCGCAAAAGTCATCTATACTACTGAAATGATATAGGAGAGGATATCCTACCTATGTTTTAACAACATTTTTCCAAACACAACTTCTCTCCTATTTATTTTTAAAACTTTCCTTGCTTTCTTTACATTATTTTTTCTTTCAAATTCTTTTGTTTCGTTGCCACTTCAGCTGTACCTCCCCACTGCTTTCTACTTGCAAACAGAGCGACCTCGTATCACCGGAGGCACTTCGTGAATACATTGAGGGCTGTGACTCCATGTCGATATTGCGCGACCTCTGTAACGCTCTTATCGCCTCAGGAATTCTTTCCTTACCCTCTCTCCCACACCCGCCAGCGTCCCTCACACACGCCCTCGCCCCTCCATCCGCCTCATCGCCCATGATCTCCATACATCGTCCACGATCTCTATCGCCATTATCTCCACGAATTGGAAGAAACAACCAATAATACGAAATAGAAGAGTACATGTACTTCAAATGAAGTAGCCAGAGAAGCATTAGAAAGAAGTAGCATTAATTGCGACTTGTAGTATTGTGCGTGCTCTTGGCTGTCTGGGTGCCGACCCGTCGAAGGCTGTGTTGCCGACGTTTCGACCATCTTGTCGTGGTCTTCCTTAAGACTGGTGTGCGCACGTTCCAACTCAGCCGTGAGGAAGACCAACCACGAGTTGGTCGAAATGTCATCACAGCCTGCGAGGCGGTTAGCCAAGAGGACTCACAAGAATTTGGTCGTGCAAACTACATGTTCAGTACTTTCCGGCAGCTCATCCGCGTTGACCAGGAAACGCAGCGGCCACACGAGGGAGATCGCGGCGGGGATGGGGCGATGTGACGGAGCGAATAAAGGGGCGGAAGTGGCGGCGGGCAGGGGCGGCGCGCAGTGGAAAGGGCCACCGGCCGCAGGGGAAGGGGCTGAGGGAGCTGCTGTGCCGGAGGAGGGGAGTGAGGAAGGCCGCGGGGTTGGGGATGGGGTGTAGAAGAGGTGTAGAAGAAGCGTTGGCGGGATATGATGAGAGGTGGAGTAAAGTGGGCCAGTGAGTGGGCGGCGGAGGGCGGTAGAGCGAAGGTGAATGGAAAGGCGAGGGCGAGTGGAAGGGCGTGGGCGAGGGTGAGGGGAAGGGCGAGGGTGAGCAGAAGAGTGAAGCGGAGGGGAAGGACGAGGGCGAGGGGAAGGACGAGAGCGAGAAGAAGAGCGAGAGTGGGATGGCGAGAAGGACGAAGGCAAGGGGGAGGGCGAGGGCGGGAGGACAAGCATGTTGGCGAGAGGGGAAGGGCGAGGACCAGGTAGATGCGAGAGCGGGAGGGCGGGCGCAAGTACAAGGGAGAGAACAACTGCGAGGGCGAGGGTAAGTGCGAGGCAGAGGGGAAGGCAGAGGTTGCAAGGCAAGGAGAATAGCGAGGGTAAGGGCGATGGCGCCGGCGGGAGGGCTAGATAAAGGGAGTGAGTGGGTGAAGGGAGAGGGAGAGGCGAGGGGAGTGCATGAGGGAGAGAGGGAGAGAGGAAGGGCGAAGGCCAGGGCGCCGAGAAGGGAGCCCGGGCGGAAACGGCGGCGCCAGCGCTGTGTTCGCCCCGCGGGGCCTCGCCGCAGGCTGCGCGCGGGAGCGACGGTGGCGCGGGGCGGGGCCAGGGCGGGGCTGGGGGCGGGGCCAGGGCGGGGCCGGGGCGGGGCCGGGGCGCGGGGACGCGATGCGCTGTGTCAACGTCCAAACGAGGGAATTAGCGAGAATCCTCGCTGCGCCGCGCCGCGTCACGCTGCCTTGGGGCCGGCCCGCGTCGCGTCGCCCGGCGCTTGCTGGTGGGCTGACTGCGTTGGCCGCTCGCCCGTGCATGAGGCCCGCGGGCTGCTGGGCCGCTCCCCACGTGCCCCTTCCCCCGCCGCCTCGCCCGCCTCGCACGCTGCGCACGGCCCGCTCGTGTTTCATTGCTTTCCGTTCGCTCCCAATCCGCCCCACCGCTTTACGCGTTGCCGGTCGTCGTGCGAGCTCTCCCTTCTCTACCGTGCTCGCCTCGTGCCTTCCTTCACGCTTACAAGTCTTTTGTTTCCGAACCCTGCACTATCCCGTCTCGCACGTTCTCTTCCTGTCCATCCTCAAATGCAGTAGAATGTTTCTTTTCGTTTCATCTTGGCCGCTTTCTCTCGTTTCGTCCCTCATTTGTGTTCTTTGTTCCTCGTCGTCACTGGTATCCTATTCTCATTTCGTCTTGCCGCAACACGTCTCGCTCGGTTTCATGTCGCCCATACATCAACCACATTCTTTGCCGTTCCTCTTCGCTCCGCATTGCCCATCACTGCCCTATCACGTATCATCCCTCCCCTTTGTCCGTATCGCTTCAATCCTCCTCGCTCCGCGTCGTCTCGTTCTGTTGAATTCCACTCGTTCCTCTGTTGACCCGCTTCATGCCGTTCCATCCACTCCATCTTTGTTTTGTGTCTTTCCTCTTTTACCTTGAATCAGTTTAGTTATATATTGTTTTTGTTTGCTTTCTACAGTCTTATTTCCTGCATGCATTTGTCTAGCTCTTTCACATAGAAACGTCCATATGCCTAAGCCTAAAGACACATCCTTGCAAAATTTCCATCCAGGTATTTGCCACCACCTACCATTCCCGGTGTCATAGCACCCACTCATTCTCATACCCGCATTCGCCAACCAGCGTCGCCGTCATCCCCCCCCCCCCCGCCCGCACTCGCTGTGAGCGCGTCCCGGCGCGACGCCAAGCGCCGCCAAGCGCCGCGCCGCCGACGCCACTCAGTGCAAACAGGCGGCGCCTCTGCGCCCTGCCCCTCCCCTCCCATCCCCGCCCCTCTCGTCACGCCCCACCCCTTTCCACCCCGCCTCTTCCCTCCCCGCCCTGCCTCTTTCCTCCCAACTCTGCCCCGCCCTGCCCGCTCCATCCCGCTCCGCCCCGCACCGCCCTCCGCTCCCACCCGTCCTTCGCTCCCATCTCTCGCCCCCTTCTCCCGGCCCCGTCCTCCGCCCTGCCCCGGCAAACAGCCCGGCGCGGCGTGCGCGTGGGCGTCACTGCGCGGTCCCTGACGGTCGCGCTCCTTTGCGCATGGACCGGCCAGACGCGCCCCCCCCCCCGCCCCTCGTGTTTTGTTAACAGAGACCGAATTTCCAAATTGTAGATATAAATGAATTTACACAAGAGTAGAACTACCTTTACTCGAAATACTCGTAATATACTGGTGTCTCTTATTGGACGTTTATATTTGGAAACTACCTTCGTTTAAAGGTCTTTTTGCGTCATTTATGGAAAGTACTGGAGATTCAATGGCAAAATGGCAATATTTCAGTAGAATAAACCAATATTTTCATCCATTATTATGTTCACCTTGGATCCTTCCAGATTAACCTATATTCATATCCATACCGGTAGAGACGTTTCAAAGAGCTACTTCATCTGTTCAAGGTTCGAAAAACTATCCGAAAATGTTTTAGCAAGGTTTTCAATACCAGCACTTGATTTCTGGCGTAACACGATGGAACAGCGTTCCAGTATCTTGGAAATAATCATTAAATTATATTATAAATATGTAACTATTTCTAATAAACTAATAATGAATTTAGGACGCGTTCCGGGACCAAAACGTTTATAAATCAATCACAGTTAAATACCATTTTGGTATCTTACACTAGCAGCATCTGTTCGTAAATCGCTTACAAGTTTTACGGGCAATGAATACTTGGGAAGGCTATGAAGAACAAAGAAAAGATAACATTTTTCTTAGAAATACACGTAAGCTGCCAATGTTTTTTGAACAATACTAATGCGATAATTATTCTGTACCGTCATATGAGGAATGCACTGATAAAATTACTCCAAGTGGGTTTTCTTCTGGCCTTTCGCCCGCTGGCCAACAGCGTGGAGTGCGGCACAGCGGGTCACGGCGCAGCGTCGCTGGCCGCCGTCCCCGCCCCCACGAGGGCGCTTTGCCGCTCGTCGCTTGTCTCCTGACCTCGCCCGAGCACTCCGCCGCGCCGAGTTGGCCGCGTTCGTTTCGTGCCAGACACACGCACTGCTCGCCGCTCTCATTTTCAGTGTCGTCCAAAACGACGACGACTACGACTCTATAGATCAGGATTGTCCAACCTTTAAGGGGTGTGTCGGCCAAACATCAAATTCTGGTTAAGCCACGTGCCGCACCGTCATTTAAGATGCTTTTTACGCTAACTACTGAGATTATACTCAAACATATATTATATATGACTTTTATTCATCATACTTAATTATCAATTTACATACGAGGAAATTAATAAATCATTAAATAAAATAAGACGAATTGCGCAATTGTACTTGGTTGGCATAATAAATGTTTCAAAGAAGTCGCGGGCCGCACAAAAAGACCAGGCGGGCCGCCAGTTGGACAGACCTGCTATAGATGTTGCAGACTCGTATACGAAATACATGGTGAAGTTAAACGAAAATTACACCTCGATACCAACGAACCACCAACGAATGTTTCTGAAATTGCTGGAATATTCCGTTTAATAAAGAATGTATTAAGAATACGTACTAGAGTTTGACAGTGAAAGTATAATTTGCGCAGCCAAAGACAGTTTTGCTGTTGTATTTACCGGCAATCTTGTCAACTCTACGTAGTACACTATACTTACAATTAAAATGCCTATTTGTAACCATATTTATTTACTTTCTTCAACAAAATTGTCAGAGTTTTGATTTTTCTCGTGCCCCGACGGCATGTAATAAAATAATAATAATAATAATAATAATAATAATAATAATAATAATAATAATAATAATAATAATAATAATATTTATTTCCTGCTAATGAGTTTTCGCTCGGTGGCGTCTTGCAAAATGTAGCCTTTGTAAAATATATAGAATCTGTACATTCTAGATAATGAATGCAGTGGTTGCGTTGTAAGAATTCTCTTCATTCTTCAGTTTTCGTTGTGGTTGCGAATCCTTCGGCGGTCAGTGTCTGGCACGTCCGTGCACATTCTGTGTGTGTGCTCGCATCACAGACGCCGCGCTGCACAGCCCCTAACGTTGACACTGCTGGCCGCTGGCCATCCTCGCCTCGACCTTTCCCTCCGTGTGCATAATAGCAGGAGATATCCTTTTTGTCGTTTTCTTACTCTGTGTTTTGGTGCAGTCTATTTCGTCACGCTTCCAGACATGTTTTTGTTTACTGAATGGCTTCAATTGTCGTTAATTCACTCACATTTTCCTCGTGTGTGCCAATTCTCTAGAACTTATGAGTATGTGAATGTCAATGTCAAATACTGCGTCACTGTCTCCTCGGTAATACTCGCTTCTTGAGTTTTTCTTTTCATCAATTTTTATTGTGCAAGTAATATTCACCGATAAAAGTTCTTGTGTTCAAATACTCACATCTCTCGCGACCATAATGCAGCTTTCGACACTTGTGAACGTACCTGTAACAAAACAGAAATTTCCTTATAAATGAAATAGAGATAAAATTGGATAGTATTAACTTATTCTTCTATTATATATGCGTGCTTCTATGTAATATTACGTGCTCACTTCTATGTAATATTATTTTTGCAAAGTGGATTGTGCATATGACAACTCAAACCGGCGAATATCCAAACCTAAACAGTATATGAATCCATTCAAAAGTCAAAATTTTTAGACAATGAGTTTCGGAAAGTAGTTCAAAATTTTCAGCAATGTCAGTAACACAGATAACCAGGAAGCAAAATTACATTACCTAGAGTTCTGCTAATTTTCTCTTGCGTACAACGTTTTTCCGTAGTAAAGAGAAAGTATTGCAATACTGCAACGGAAAGTGGCGATTTTCCGCCACGAAAACTTTTGTTATAGGCCTGTGTTATCAAAAAAGTAGATAAATCTTGCTCCTGTATGTAGTAAATTACAGCCTCCTTAGTCCCTTGGGGAAGTCTAGGGAACCCAGGGTATCCTAGACTGCCTAGGAATTACTAGTTACCACGACTTTAAGTAGGAAGTGAATGTTATTTAATGTAGCATATAGAAAATTGTATGGTCAAAATTCGCGGTTTGTGGATGCCTCACACCGAAAAATTGGTTAACGGCAAAACGTCTGTCTGTCCGCTCATCCGTCAATTCGTCCGTCTGTATATCCTGGCCCGTCTGGTCAATTTTTTCCAAAATTAACATTTCCCAGATAGATATGGCCGAATTCTAGGCCTTGTGAATTTGAATTGGATATTTTAATTTTTTCGGGGTTCTTCAAACGAAATGGCAACGTTTTCGAAATTTTTGTCAAATTGACTCCAAATTTTTTAAGTATATTTTTTCTCGAATAGATCTGTACATTTAAAAAATGTCGGTCTCATTTTCTTTAATTGAGAATTTTTGGAGAATTGCATATGTTAAATATTTTGTCGATGTTCTTCTACGGGTCTATCAAGCTGGCCCGTCCACTATAGCAGAATCAAACAGAACTAGTACCAGAATTTTTAACTATTTTATTACTAATTCATTACCGCAAATCCAATTTTTTTACCAAAACTCTCATCTTCTACCAAACTCATCCTTACTCATCTTCACCTCCCTTACTCATCTTAATCCAAAAAAAAGGGTGGCGTGCTATCTTGATATTGTCATATTTCAGGTTCAATTCTTATGAATTCTTTTCAATTCTTTCTGAATTTTTTGCGGACGATTTAAGTGATGTAAGTGAAGAACAAGGTGAGCATTTTCATTAAGATCTGAAAGTGATGAAAAATGTTATCAGGGACGCTGGAACACCAATATGATGGGAAGGTATTGTTGGTCACTTCACCGATTGAGTCAGGAAACGGCGTAGAGGAGAAAGAGCTATTTTAGGGGCTTTAAAGAAAAGAGACAAAGAAAATATACGTCAAAGGACACATAAAGACTTTGTAGAATGTAATGTTAAGAATATAAAGCCGTTGCTATGTTTAAATAAAGTTCTGTTGGTATTTTAGAGGACGTTTATTTTTCACTTTATTAGCATATAGAGCATATTTTCCCATATCTTAACTGTGGGTGATGGAAAGAAATAGAGTTCAGATGCGAATTCAGAACCCAAAAAAACTATAAAAATCAGCTATTAAGATTTTAAAAATCCCCACTCAGTGTTTTTGTACACATAACTTGTAAATGTCACTTTGTAATTGTTTATAATTAATCACTGAGCCTTTTCAATGATATCTTAAAATATCTAATTTGCATGTATAATTTTTTAACTATGTCTATTCTCAGCACTTTTGCTATGTTCTTTCGACTTGAGAATGTTCAGTGATTATTTAACACCGATTCTTCGGTAAGGATTTAAGGTAGAAAGCTCTGTATAAACTTTATTTCATATCAATTTGAAATTATTTATGCATCTTGTCTTACATGTCTTAGTACCACTAAACTCTGCTAGGCGGCAGTCCTGTTGCCACACAATCGATTCTTCCCGTTCATCTGTTTATCACAAAGCTTGCCGTGTTACACACGAGATGCGGCAGCGCTCTTGTCAAATATTGTGTATTCCTTGACTGCCGCTGACTCCAGCGCAGTGATCTGAAACACACTGTTTTTTTCTATAAATACGAGCCGCGAGCTTGCATTAGTTGCTACTTGTCGCCAATCTCTTGTGGCATTTAGATGTCATTCTGAAATTACGTAGCCTCTAAATCAGCCCGGTTCTCAAGACCGTTAAATGTCTTATGTTTTAATGTTTGGTTTTTTGGTGATTCTTTCTCATATCCACAATTGGGTACTTTGAATTTGTTATGGTAATGAGTATATTTATGTATTGGTAATGTGTTGCAATCTGATATATTGATTATTATTGATTTGTGTCTCTTGAAGCTCTGTTTATGTTTGAAAGCACCTCTGTGCTTACGTTATTTTATTTGTTGCGCAGGCTATTCCTCGCATGAATTTTTTCGCCGAGCCTAGGCCTATTTTGCATATTTCGTTTTTTCTTAGAATCTATTTGTGAGCTTTCATTGTTAGCAAAACTTGTCACAATTTTTGTTTTTTCTTTTCTATAGATGATGAAATACTTGTGCAAATGTAGGATATTTCTTGATATATTTTTTAAACTAGACAGAAAAAAAGTGAAAGAAGGCCTACAATGTAGATACTTTACTGTAGCAATGTAGCACATTTACTTCAATAAATTCTCCTGAGAAATAAGTTCGGTCATATTATGGTTGCACACATTTTTTTCATTCCAAGCATGCTTCTCCTCAATTTTATAAAGAAAGGTTTACTGAAAATGAAATATTGTTAATTTTGATTACATATTAAAGTGCATATTTGAGAATTTGTAGGTCATAAATGCATATTTTAAAAAGCATATTTCAACATTTTTAGGTCATAAAAACCCGCTCCCTAGAGATGATGTTGTGGCAAGGGGCGTAGTCAGCGGCATCCGAGGTCAACTTGCGAGACAGCGCTGCGAAGGAGAATGCAATTAGAGGCGAGGACGAACCGTCCGCACTGAGGGTCGTGGAGGCAAAAGTGCATTGAAGGGCCATCGCGTGGCGCTAGTGTGGCGTTAAGCGCATCGTGTTATGGAGGAGCATCGTGTTCGGAAACCGCCCTGTCGTCTACGGACTGTTTACAGAATCAGTCCGAGAATTTGCAAGCTGCTCCTTCCCTTTGCCATGTTCAATATATATCAATGTCTCTTTATATGAGGGCACCTCCTTTTCGATCCTTGCATCAAAATCATGTCTGTTGGTGCGGTAGGGAGCAATAGGTCACGGTGAATTGGAAATAAAAAAAAATGTAGCTAGAATTCTACGTACGAATAAATACTAATTGATACCTAATAGTATTTATCAGAGTCAGGGAATTATGCAGTACAGGTTATGATGTGCACGTTCAAAATAATTCGGAAACTGTGTTTCTTGACAATCTGATAGTTACTTCCTATCTCCATAAGCTGCAACTGTTCAGTGGCAACTTCATTGTGTCTGCAGCATCGTTGACCGGAAATGTTAAGGTTCGAGTCCCGATGACTTTTGGCACTTGCTAGTTCGAACTGAGTCACTATTTGGAGCTCAGGTATTGTCGTGCCTCGAGCGGTATCCTGCTGGGAGATATCGTGAGGAGGAATCCTGCAAAACCTACGGGTAGGGCGCTGAATGTGACGGCCGAACGGAATAGGGTGTACGCCACCTCCCGGGATATATTATACTCTACACTTGTGAGTAGGGTCCATTTAGGAGGATAGTCCTCCTTTGATGTCCATTGTCCGCTCGCCCTACTTTGTTTTTTTAAATTTTCTCCTTTCACTACATTTTTAACATTTGTTGTCATTTACTTTATTACAAGATGAACATCTGCTACGTTGTAACTTTTTTGTTTAATTTAAAATAGAAAACATGAATTTTGTGCTGACAAGATGGATGATAATGTCTATTGACTAAAATAAAAGAGTCGTTCAGACTATCTTCATTTGCATTTCGTGAATCTTTTCAGTTTAATCAAATGGAGACAAGAAAGAAATAGAGCTGATGTTAGTTTAAATTAAATATTTACAAAAAAATGTATTGATGTGTGTTTTTACTTATCGTGTCTCCACCCTTTTACATAAACATTGTTGGTAACCCTACTTGTGGGAATAAGACCCCAGTAGAGTACGTGTCCCGAATCAGTTTCCTCTACTGTAGTTAAACACCTAGATCCAAACCAGAGATCTATCATTTTTAGAGTCAGCGAACTTGAAAGTAATCTGTATATTCTGTAATGAATTGAGAGGATTAGCAAATACAGAGTACTGAACAATGTGTTCCAGAATCTACAGTACTGAGAAACATTTTCTCACGCTATAGGCCATTTAATGGACTATGCAGTTTAGGCATAAAAGATATTCCATCACCAAAATTAATAGTTGTCAAATGCATCGCATTACTTGAATTCTCACTATCTTCTATCACTATCTCACTATCTATCACACGTTGAAAGTCTTGACGTTTTGCAAGAAAAATATCAGTTCTATTTCTTTTTTCTTTTCTGTAGAAAGTACGTTGACCTTTGGCTACTCTTTTGATTTCGACATTCTCAGTTCATGATAGAGTAACCCCTGGGAGGAGGGTTGCCAATTGGTATTTCTGTTTGTGTATGGGTAGGGGCGGAGAATGAATTGAAAATAGGAAATAATGATGAAAATATTGGTGGTAGAAAAATACAGTTTGAAATGTGTATTTTGTAGTATGAGAGATGTTTGTTGTTAACATGATAGTATTATGTTTTGCGGCAAAAATCTCGTAATTTTGAGTAATAAAAATAACTGCGCAATCTTAGGTCCCTTAAGTGAAATTATTTGCGATAAAGCAGTAATATAGGTCTTGATATGATGGTAGCCGTTATAATTATTAATGATTAACAGATTACTATATAATGTTTATTGAATTTGCAATCCACATTCACAAATACTAATATCTTAGGTTGAAAAATTTTTGAATTGAAACAAGCGCATGTGGAAGGCGTGTGGCAGCCTGTGTGCGGGTAGACGGAGACCGCCCAGGCCGAGGAGTAGAGGCGTCTGTCGAGAGGACGAGAGGAGCGAGTGAGGGCGGCGTATTGTGAAGAGTTTGCTTCGCGATTGCTTTCCTCTTCGATCCACACGCTCTCTTTCCCCGACCGGCCGTCGTATTCACGGCCTCCCCTCCCCCTCTTCCGCCACTCACCGCGTCACCGGCCTCGTCTCTCGTCGCCTCTTCTCGCCTCCCTACACCTCTCCACCCCTCTCTCCAACTCTCCTCACCTTCCCTCTCTTCCCATCTCTTCCCCTTCCCTCGTCTCCCCCCTCGCCACTCCTCCTCCCATCTCTCCTCGCCTCTCGTGGCCTCACTACAGAACTCCTGCCCCCTCGCCTCTACCCACCTCTCAGTCGTATCCCCCACGTCTAATCCCTCCACCTGTGCCATCCACCACATGGCATCAACTGATGTCACTGCGAGCCTCTTCAAACCTAGAACCTTCCGGTGGCAGGATTTTCGGCACTAGCTTGATAGCTAGATCGAATTCAGTCGCTATCAGGAGGAGAAATTTAGCGACTGGCTGCTCTGATCGATAGTTTTACGTGATTTCTCCGATCAAAATCTGGCGAATGACAAAACAGAACCCTAACAAATGGGACTTAGAAAGCGCGCGATCTGTCCTCCCTCTTCCCAGTCCTATCCTCACTCCTTACTTACACACACATTCACTAATATACACTACACTCCCACACATGCCCGGAGTTCGGTCAGGGACAGGTCCCGGCTGGGGCGGTGCCTTGTTGGTGGGACATGGTTGGGGAAATCTCCGCCTGCCCAGGGAAAGTCGGCACCGGATTTACCCATCTAGCAGGGGAAGACCACCGCCACCTCACGAAGGAAAACATGTAGTATACTTTCGGGACTAATTTCCTTAGCAGTTGACGCCCCGGAGTCACCAACAATTAATCATTCCACTGCCATCCCCGTTCCCACTCCCCTGCTTCGGCCTCCGCCCCTGTGCCATTCCGTCGCACCTGCCCCCGCCGGCCACCATCGCTGCTATTCTTCCGGAGGGCGTGTGCAATTCGTGGATCGAGAGATCGCAGCAGTGCAGGAGTGTCAAGGAGAACGTTGTATTCGGGAAATACTTACGTTCGTGAGGTTAACCAAATTTCACTTATCCTACGCGCTCGGAACCTGTGACCCTGACCTATCACACGATATGAGTGAGAGAAAATTGTTTTCTTATCTAATTTCGTTTCTAACGGCGTGAGCATGATCTATCCATGCTTCATTAGCGATATTTGTAGATAAGGGATGCCTGTTTGAAACCAATTTAGATGGTCATTTTGCAAGATGTAGAAGTTTTTTCAATTTTTTTTCAAATTTTTATTTTGACCCGAATCACTCGAAATTATTTTAAAATATAGTATGACAAGTTCCAGTTTAAAAATATACGGGATTAGTAGCAAATTACATTTTACGGAAAATTATTTGATAAATATAGTGCGTGCGTGATGAAACGAACGATCATTATCGATCTAATAGCCCGTCTGGTGACAAATTTATCGATAATTTTCATCATCATTAGTTCTCATTTGGTGAGGTCGTATCAAATTCTTTACTCATTCGTGACATGGAATTTACAATAGATAAAGTGTATCAAGAACATTTGTATAAAGTGTGCCCAATCGACAACGGATGTATGTGATACAGTCATTACTAGGCAACTGAATTAATTGTAATGAAAAACAATATATATACACACACACACATTGCAGGAAAACCCGGCAGACGTTGTTCTGCCCTTCATCTCCCTCTTTCCCCTCCCATCTCCGTTTCTCACTCTCTCCCTCCGTCCCTCACGCTGTCCCTGTCTGTCTCTGTGTGTCTATCCCTCTGCCGCTCTCTGTCCCTCTCATTCATATTTACTTGCAGATTCTGCACGTCTCTGAGCAGGTGAGGTAATGTAGGGAAGCGCCGAACCAGCAAAAATATAATAGAATGTTCAGGAAGAGTTCATTCTGTAGATTACGGTGTGAGAAACGTAAATAATAAATAATTTATGTTTCTGAAGTGTTTCTACGCTTCTGTAAAGCACATTTTTGCCTATAAATCAATTTTTCAAACCAACTTTTGAGTGCTTATTGCGACTCAACCATTCGGAATGTCCACGTAGTTTACTACATGAAATGTGCTTAGAATTGTCTTAAGAGCTTATTTCCGAAGTTTTGACGTTTCGTCCCCGGACATCCTGTATATTATAGCATTTAAAATTGTTCTAAACAAGCATTTTCCGATCACAGAAAGTCGTCGATTTGCTCTTAACATAAATTCAGAACGGCTGAAAGATAGTTCTACCTCTACAGAAGTAATTGTACCCTAGGTTTGACTAAAACAGTTTTTTTATTCGAATTATAAAATAGGTTCCTTGTATGCACAACGAAACAGTTTCTTGTTAGTTTTCGATCGAGTTCCACATGGAATCCTTGAAACATGAGCAAGCATGTGGGTGGTTAAAATTTATTTTGTTTCACAAAAACCTGTTCTTCCTTGATTCTGTGAGAGCGCGATTACCAAGAAGCAGGGGAGGGGGGAATTCGACAATATGTCGAAGCTTCGGTAGTCACAGAAGTGTGATAGAATCACTTTGGTTTGAAAGAAAACGTATATTTAATATGAAATGTTCATTTCGATCTATGGTATTAAAATGTAGGGTAGGGTATTAAAATGTAACTACATGTACCGGGAGAGCTGGCTCAGGGCATCAACTGATTTCATTGCAATGCCTCTGACTGGTAGGTCTGTTTCGGTCTCGACGGTGGTAGGACTTTTGACACTAGCTTCTCAATTAGGTCGAATTGAGTCGCTGTCTGGAGTAGAATTCTGACAGCCGGCTGCTTTGATCGGTAGTTTTCCATGGTTTTTCCGATCAATATCAGGCAAATGCCACACTAGTACCCTAACAAATGGACCGCGCGCGATCTTTCGTTCCTCTCTCTTATCCTACCCCCACCCCTTACTTACACATACTTACACTAACATGCGCTACACTACCACACATGCCAGGAGGCCAGTCAGGAACTTAGAGCTTGTCCCGGCTGGAGCGGTGTCTCGCTGGTGGAAGATATCTGGTTTAGGAAAACCCCGTTAACCCGCTAACCGGTTGAAGACGTATCTCGCCATCCTGTAGCGATCCTGAGCTCGCTCAGTCACTATTTGGCGATAAGAAAGACCTTGTCTGCGTGCTTCGCCGCGCGATTACGTAACCCGTCGCCTTATCAGCGGTCGCTGGAGGGGTGGCGGGGGGAAGACAGTTGTTCCCTCCACTACGCGGAAAAGAAGGGGTTGTAACGGCGGTGTCTGGAAAGTGCGCAGAATGTTTCGAGAAGCGGCAGCGTGAGGTAGCAGCGTGAATTTGGAAGCTGATGGTGTGGGGCCGCGAGCTCCAGTTAGCGAGAAAGAGGTTTGGCCCAGTGGTGGCTAAATTCACACCGCAGATGCGCGTTCGACGAAGGCATCTGGTCTTGCAGTAAGACGTGGTTGCAGAGAGAACCCGTGCTTAGGCCCAAGACAGAGCGTCGGCAGCCGCATTAGTTCGCTGTGAGTTGTGCGCTGGTGGCGAACGCCACGGTCATCGAAATAAGGTCGGTGTTAAAGACAAAACAATTTTATATGTGATACTATAAAAAGTAATGAGAATTTGGAAGCAATTGACTGTAGAATGCAGGTTGAAGTGTTGTTCCTGTAGTTCACTGTCAGATTGTTTAATATTTTTTTTGGCCATTAACACTCTTGCATAATGTATGATATACCCGACCATTGATATTTCCATAATCATTGTGGACTATTTTCAAAAGATATTTGAAGTAGTGTGTCTTTCTAAGGGGAGAACATCACTTATTTATGATAGAATCTTGTCATGTTAATACACTACAAGTGCAGTTTCTGTCTTTAAATCAAAAAGAACATTTTGATGATAGTGTAAAATCCAAATCAAGTTAGAAACAATTTGGGTTATTTATGAACAAATAAAAGGTTATAAAAGTATATTTGCTATGAACTGTTGAATTTAAGTGAACTTAAATATCTTGCAATATTTATTGAAATTTGGATGCCTGTTGAGTAAAAATACAACATATTTTTAATTTCAACCAAAGGTGTAGGTTGTAATAAATGTTTCACATTTATGGTGTAAACACACATGTTTAGTTTTTTTTGCAATTTCTTTTGAATATTCTGTGTTTTCAAAACTATGTTTATTCATTTTAATTGTACACAACATATGTCTTTGTAATTGAAGTGAATTGTTTTGCAAGAAACTACTATGTATGCTAATGCAGTGTATGTTGAGGAAGGGTTAATTGCAATTTTTGTAAACAGAAAGTGCTGAGGCATTTTGTCATCCGAAATGCCTGTGCTCTACCCTCTGATGTACTATTATGTGTACTCATCTCCCCAGAGATATCTTTGATTCAATTTGTTGGATTTCAATTTATTTTTGTCACAGAAGATGTTGCTGTGATGCTAGTTTGTGCCAACTTTGAAATTCATAATTTCTGCAGTTGATTTTTCCTCAAAAAGTTTTTTTTTACGCTGTTCAGTGTTGTATTTTTCTTTGTTCATTTGTTTATCTGTACATGTTAGGTAATTTTGCAATTTGTGTTTCTTTTTTTTTTGAGATTCAATTATATTAATGTTTGTGGCTTTCAACTTTGTGTTTTTTTTCAAAATTTCAACAAGAGCCAAATTACCCACGAAATTTCCCCACGGCCGACCTACACGAACGGTCACATAAATGGCGCCCAACGTGGGGCTTGAAATTTTGAGAAATTTACACTATAGCCAAAGCTATTGGTGGTTCCAGCAGTGTTTTTTTAGTATCTTTGATGTTTGACAAGGTTGTGGTGTGTTTGTTAAAGGTATGCATTTCTATAGATATTGTAGGTGGTAAAATACTCACTGAATAGTTAATATTAATTTTTTGTCAATTTGAACTCAAATTACGACTGGTTCATTTTGTTAGATAAAATGACTGATAAATACAACCAAGCTAGGGATTTGGGAGATCTTTCTTCAAATGAGGATGATGGGGAGACTACAGTCAGGGAATTAGTTCAACAGGTAGAATCACCGGTTGCTACCGAAGAATATGCTACTCTTGGTACGTCGGGAACTGAATCTGCGTCTCCTCAAGATCCAACGACATCAGAAATTGACATTGATAGGGCGAATAATATGATGATAAGATTAATGTCGCAGTTTATGATTCAGATAGATGAGAAACTTAGGTCCTCGAATTCGGAATTAAAAGACAGTTTATCTTCTCAATTAAATGATAAATTAGCGGATCAATCTAATCAATTAAAAGACAGTTTATCTTCTCAATTAAATGATAAATTAGCGGATCAATCTAATCAATTAAAAGACAGTTTATCTTCTCAATTAAATGATAAATTAGCTGAACAGTCCTGTCAATTAAATGATAAATTAGCTGAACAGTCCTGTCAATTAAATGATAAATTAGCTGAACAGTCCTGTCAATTAAATGATAAATTAGCGGATCAATCTAATCAATTAAAAGACAGTTTATCCGCTCAGTTAAATGAAAAATTTGCGGAACAATCTACTCAGTTGGAAGATAGATTAACTGCTAGTTTTAATGCAAGACTAGTTCACTTAGAACAAGCCATAATAGAAAAGACTTCGCAACTTTTCATTAGAAACAAAACAACTATCTGAAAATATAGTACAGATGGAAAAGAATTTTCAAGATAGGACGGAACAGTTGTCAAGAGATCTTTCAGACAAAACTTCACAATTGGAACAAAAGTTAACCGATACGACCTCTCAAATTAGAACTGAATTAGAAGAAAAGCTGGAGGAACAGATGTTACGTTTGAATATTAATTTTGAAACAAAAGTTGATAAGGTCAAAACAGAAGTCGACAAAAACGTTTCTGATATAAGGGCAGAAATAGTAGACAACGAGCACAAAATTTTGTCGCAATTAGACTCAAGGAAACGGGAATTAGAAGCTAAGGTAAACGACCTCCAAGAGAAGATTGATGGTTTACCTGCGGGCCCTATGACTACACATCCTATGATGGTTAGCTTACCGCAAGGTTTAACTTTTGGAGCCCATGGGAAGGAGAACCCCTGCGCATTCATAAAGGCAGTAGAAAATTTTTTACATTGTATAATCTGCCTGAAAGCAAGAAAGTCAGATTGGTTTATCAGATGCTAGTGAGTAATGCGAAAATTTGGGCGGACACTCTGGATCCATTACCGACTTCAATGGAGGGATTTAAAGAAAAGTTCTTCATGAGGTACTGGAATCACGAAACCCAGGTTAATTTTCGGTTGAAGCTTATGTGTAGTACCTGGAAAAAAGGTCAGAGCATGCAAGACTACGCTACGGAAAAGCTAGCAGGCTTCAGATTATGCTCTCCCACGATTCCAGAAAGTGAAACCGTTTGCCTTATAATTAGACATTTTCCAATAGGCATTCAGAATTTGCTAAAAAGTTAACTGCCCATGACAGCAGAAAAGTTAGTGACGCAGTTAGGTCTGTATGATGCAACTTATGAGATGTCGGGTAAGCAGGATACAACAAAACCGACAAGCATTTCATCAGCAGCCATCATACAAACTTCTGGCACTAATATGGAAAATGGAAATGTAAAGAAAAAGGGAAAGAAACACGAGATATCAGGAGATCATGAAGACACTTCTACTCCGTCGAAAGTTGCTAAATCGGCTTATTATCAACCTGAAGCAGCTGCACAACTGTACAACGCAGAAAAGGGAAAGCAGAAAATGGGCAAGGATAATCCAACACCATCTACTTCAAAAGATCCTGGACGAGGGTTAAACTAATGAGGTTTGTCTCGTGTGGTCACCCCGAAACAAACCAAGAAATCAAGGAAGTAGAAGAGGTGACGATACAGTCTGTGACGTGTTTGCAACCATACTCAGAATCTGAAAGGATGCCGTTTACCAGTGTCAACGCAACCAGACGTAGGTGCCCGATGATCAACATAATATGCGAAGGAAAAGAAATCTCAGCATTGGTTGATACAGGGTGCACATGCTCTGTGATTGTAGAAGATCTGTTAAATGAAATCTCTAAATTGAATCCGAATATACCGCAATTCCCTATGCACAAATCATATATTGTTGGAGCGAACAAAAAGAGGTCGCGTCCAATATCTCGACAGGTCCTATTGCAGTTGACAATTGGCCTAAAGATGTATGATGTTGTCTGCATAGTAGCAAAGGAATTGCTGTATCCACTCATATTAGGGATGGATTTTCTGCACGACTACGGAGTGGTGATTGACCTATCTAGGAATGCTATACAATTCCCATTGGACAACACTGTAAACTGTAATCCAGAAGACGACGAGCAGTGCAAGGATCTTCACATCAACTGTGTTACTTCTACTAACTTATTAACATCCATTGAAGATATGATTAACAAAAATGAAGAAAAAACCATCAGCAAGGAAGAAGGGCGTTGAATTTCAAGATTATTTTTTCTTACCATTTCAAGACGTTGATGATGCGAAAAAAAAATCTTATTCATTGGGGGGCTATGTAGCGATCCTGAGCTCGCTCAGTCACTATTTGGCGATAAGAAAGACCTTGTCTGCGTGCTTCGCCGCGCGATTACGTAACCCGTCGCCTTATCAGCGGTCGCTGGAGGGGTGGCGGGGGGAAGACAGTTGTTCCCTCCACTACGCGGAAAAGAAGGGGTTGTAACGGCGGTGTCTGGAAAGTGCGCAGAATGTTTCGAGAAGCGGCAGCGTGAGGTAGCAGCGTGAATTTGGAAGCTGATGGTGTGGGGCCGCGAGCTCCAGTTAGCGAGAAAGAGGTTTGGCCCAGTGGTGGCTAAATTCACACCGCAGATGCGCGTTCGACGAAGGCATCTGGTCTTGCAGTAAGACGTGGTTGCAGAGAGAACCCGTGCTTAGGCCCAAGACAGAGCGTCGGCAGCCGCATTAGTTCGCTGTGAGTTGTGCGCTGGTGGCGAACGCCACGGTCATCGAAATAAGGTCGGTGTTAAAGACAAAACAATTTTATATGTGATACTATAAAAAGTAATGAGAATTTGGAAGCAATTGACTGTAGAATGCAGGTTGAAGTGTTGTTCCTGTAGTTCACTGTCAGATTGTTTAATATTTTTTTTGGCCATTAACACTCTTGCATAATGTATGATATACCCGACCATTGATATTTCCATAATCATTGTGGACTATTTTCAAAAGATATTTGAAGTAGTGTGTCTTTCTAAGGGGAGAACATCACTTATTTATGATAGAATCTTGTCATGTTAATACACTACAAGTGCAGTTTCTGTCTTTAAATCAAAAAGAACATTTTGATGATAGTGTAAAATCCAAATCAAGTTAGAAACAATTTGGGTTATTTATGAACAAATAAAAGGTTATAAAAGTATATTTGCTATGAACTGTTGAATTTAAGTGAACTTAAATATCTTGCAATATTTATTGAAATTTGGATGCCTGTTGAGTAAAAATACAACATATTTTTAATTTCAACCAAAGGTGTAGGTTGTAATAAATGTTTCACATTTATGGTGTAAACACACATGTTTAGTTTTTTTTGCAATTTCTTTTGAATATTCTGTGTTTTCAAAACTATGTTTATTCATTTTAATTGTACACAACATATGTCTTTGTAATTGAAGTGAATTGTTTTGCAAGAAACTACTATGTATGCTAATGCAGTGTATGTTGAGGAAGGGTTAATTGCAATTTTTGTAAACAGAAAGTGCTGAGGCATTTTGTCATCCGAAATGCCTGTGCTCTACCCTCTGATGTACTATTATGTGTACTCATCTCCCCAGAGATATCTTTGATTCAATTTGTTGGATTTCAATTTATTTTTGTCACAGAAGATGTTGCTGTGATGCTAGTTTGTGCCAACTTTGAAATTCATAATTTCTGCAGTTGATTTTTCCTCAAAAAGTTTTTTTTTACGCTGTTCAGTGTTGTATTTTTCTTTGTTCATTTGTTTATCTGTACATGTTAGGTAATTTTGCAATTTGTGTTTCTTTTTTTTTTGAGATTCAATTATATTAATGTTTGTGGCTTTCAACTTTGTGTTTTTTTTCAAAATTTCAACAAGAGCCAAATTACCCACGAAATTTCCCCACGGCCGACCTACACGAACGGTCACAGCAGGGGAAAATCAGCGCCACTTCTCGTGGAAAAACGCACTACACGTACGGAACTAATGACCTCAGCAGCAAAGGGCGGATCCAGCCGATCATTTTGGAGAGGGCCATCACAGGTTTTTGTTATATAATAGACATCTGTTATTGTATAGTATATTATTTTTGTAGTGTATAAATGAAATTATATAATATTATTTTTATATCATTGCATATTTTTAACATAAATAAATATTTAAATCAATTTGGCCAAATAAAAGAAGGTAACAAACGAAGACTCTAGGGCTTTTAGGGAGGAAGGCATGGCTCCCTTGTCCTCCCACCCCTTCCTGGATCCGCTCTGTTAGCAGTTGACGCACCTTATTGAATCACTAATCAATCAAAATTGAGGGGATATCGAGGTTCATAGGCCTATCATGAAAGGGGCAGGAAACTGCTAGCATGTCACTGGGGGTCCATGGGGGCGCCATGGGGCCATGCCCACCCCCAAAGGCCTGGATTTTGGTTTTCAATCCTTTATTTGTCAAAATTGAATTAAATATTTATGTTCGAATTATGTACTTATTTAAACAATACTATTGTATAGCATTATATCTACAGTACATAAATAATATACCACATAATAAAAATACGTTTTTTATTCAACAAAAATTTACGATGCCCCTCCCCCCCCCCTCAATGACCGGCTGGATCCGCCCCTGTAGCATGTGCATTGGAGAGTGCCTGCCTCTGCTGCTGCATGACCGGCGGAGGCCGCAGGTGGGCCGCGCTCACGCCGCAGAACTGCCTAGCCGCCGAGCGCTGCCAGCGCTTCGCTGCCGGTATACTTCCGCCGGTGGCCGGCAGCGGAAGGCAAACAAACATGGCGACGTGTTTTTGCCGCCGCCGCCGCTCAGGGCGCCGTCATTGCCAGTGCTCTGGCGCCGACCGCTCCGGGCCTCGGCCAGCGCGGGGACAAACAGTGCACGGAGCGACGCGACAAGGGGGCAATGTTTTGTTCTGTTTTATATATATATATATATATATATATATATATATATATATATAAGATATGTCTTATATATCGTGCGTATGAACACTATGTATTATTACTATTATTATTATTATTATTATTATTATTCCATATCATGACTAAAGATGTTATGAGTCGGTTTAACATAAAATCTACTCTAGGTTGCAACCAACTACCTAAGGAGCAAATCTAGGGCTGTCGGTGCCTCTACAATACTTTGCGCAAAATGTGGACTGTTCCAAATAACGAAATTTCTTGCACTTCGCAGTCCTTTGAATGACCTGGAAGATTAGTCAAGTTCTTTCACAAATTTTTCGGAACAAATCCCAGAGTGGAACAGCAACATCTACACTGAAAAAAAAGGGCCATTGACTCTCAACCACAAACCCATGGTTAAGTGTCTTCCAGTTGTGACGATCGATTTATACATTGTGGCAATAATCAGAGAGTCTATGGCAATAATCGCCATAGATGACGTGCTGGTAGTTGATTGTCAAGCTAACCAACCGACGAAGGTTGGAAAATACGCGATTCTTATAACCATCAGTTGACTTCATATAACGTTCTAATTGGTTCCCGCAACCACGGGGTTCTCAACGCTTCCTCAACGCTTCGGACATGGTTGAGTTGACCAACCTTTGGCGGGAGACCAGCGCGGCCTGAGGATGAATTTGACAGCTGGAAATACGGACGAGTTTCAGAGTGTGATTAATAAGGACTCTGGAGAGAGTGTTCACTTAAGTTTCTAAAAGACGAAATATTAAGATGGATATCTGCTGAATCGATTCCAAGAGAATGCTCATTGTCACTCAATGGTAAGTGAAACATTTTTCATGTGAGGTTACGGCCACATTACTCTAATCGAGTAACAAGTATTTTTAACGTATAATTTATGATTCATTGCAGGTTTATCGTTTGGCGGTACACGAAGATGTGTGTGTGTGTGTGTGTGTGTATGTGGAGGGGAATCCAGTACTTAATTTGGAAAATGAGTGTATTCTGTTGTGAGAGTAGTTAGCAATTGTGCCGAATCTTTATAAGAAGAAAATTTTCGAATTTCTAAAATTCTGTTGAAACTTGGTTATGTTGATCATGGTATTTCGTTGTTGATGAAAATACGCAGTATATATGTTTATAAAAAGTGTTGAAATGTGTCAGAGAAGTTGTTGATTAAGACCAGAAAACTACACATGCAGAACGTTTACACAATGGGCACTGCAAAATGATGTGCAACTTGATATCATTGAATGTGTGTTTCTTGAAGGATGAGTAAATAAAGGCAGTTAAACAATCAAGTTAAGATGCATGTGATTTGAATTGGACATCACAGATATGAAAACCTCAATAGACCCTATTTGATGTCAGCTTTTGGTGACATCCTGTGATGCTGTGCTTTTGAATTCTTGCAGTGTTCTTTTGTTCCGTGCTGTGTTACATACCAGCATTCACATTGAAATGTAGTGTACATAAGTGAAAAAGTTGACAACTGATTTATTTGCACTGTCATGCACTGGAATGTTTTGATGCATTTGTAGTTCATCAAATATTTATGTTTGCTATGGTTCAGCAATTTAATTAAGAAAATTGCTACCATTTTATTTTATAACTGAAGAAAATTGTGGAACTGCAAGCAATCTAATGTTCTTCAGAGATATTAAATTCCATTGTCCCTACTCTGTTTCCTTTAATAAATTAATGTAGTGTTTTGAGTAATCAGATGAGTTCCGTATTATTTTATTGCTTAAATTTATATTTGTCAAATGAGAAAATGATATCTTTCAGGATTCAAATGTATGTAAGTAAAATCTAAACTAATATTCTGCCCATGTCCATGCTTTTTTATTGTTGGTTTCAAATGGTATCTATGAATCTTAATGATTATACAAAGTGAAGCTTGACTACAAGCCTCTGTATACGAGATGGCTGGTATGTCAGTAAACTGAATGAATTGTTTTTGGGGTCCAGCATTTGTTAAAAGTATTCTTGTGATTCTGAAGATTGCATGCATTGTTGGTAATTGTCTCTTTAAAAAATTCATTAATTCGTATCATCTCTTTGTATCAAAATTAATCAATTAACTTATTGATTTTAATTTTATTTGTTTATTTTCATCTTTAAATATAAATTAATAGCGTCCTCTGCGAATAGAGGGAAGTGGTTTCAGTGTACAATAGTATATTAAAAGAATCAAGTACTCGAGCCTTCTTTATAGGAAGGGTTCATTTCTAGTTTTCAAATGTTGTGGGATTTATTTTTGCTCTTTTCATACTTGCATCAAATCAGTAATATCAGATATTTGATAATCGCTTCATTTCTCATTGAATATCAGTAAGGTATATATTTTAAAATTTGAACACAGGCTGCGACATGCCAATTGTGATGATCTTATAATTAAAACTAATTATATTTGAAACTTGTTCCACGTGGCAAGGCAAAAATTATTCAATTACATTTAGTCACATCCGTTCCCCATCATTTTTAAATTATTAATAATTTAAATACTTCAGGTATATAACCTGACGCCCAAAATAATTAATTAACTTATTTTCAATTTCAGTATAAGAATTTTAAGAATATTGTTGAAAGTCATTGTATCATTGTGCTAATGAAAAAAAACCCAGCAAAAGTGTTGAACAAATCCATGTTAAAAAGCATAATTTCTCAAACCTTACATTCCTAGACAAAATTAGTCAATTTTTAAACAAAATGACAACGAACAGGCTTAGAATATCTCAGGTTTAGAATTGTATCTCTACATTCTGTACATACTTGTTATTTGTAAAGCTATGAATGCTCATGTATTTGCACATTTTTTTATGCCAATCTCTCTCAGAAACTTGAATGTAATGCAATGTAAAATGCATATGTATGCATATTTTGTGTATTCCAGAATTTTGGGACTATTAGTTGAGTTTATGTAGTTAGGATAAACTTGTTAAAATACAAATGTGTGCCCAACACATGATGTCAAAAATTTTTTTTCAAAATATGAGGCAGTACTGTGTGATACCGCTTCTTGAGGACTGAAAACTTTTGAAAAGTTGAAAGAAAAGTTTTGATTTGGTTGTCACTATTGAAATTATATTTTCTAATATTTTTCAGTCCCTTTTTTATGTAGGACAACCACATTTTAAAAAATCCAAATTTATTTTTTATTTTGTTCAATGAAGGGTTTACATTTGAGATTCTATTTCCCTCATCAAGTGTAACAAACTACAAAATTAGTTTCCGAAGAAGAAGCCAAATTAGTGTTTACAATATTTGTTAAATTAAGGAAGAACATAAAAATCACTAAAGTTAAAAAAAATTAACGTTATACCCAATTTAATTTGAAAACTTACATCAAAATATAAAAAAAACAATTGGAAGATGTATTAAGTAAATTTTTCTCAATGTGTGTGGTTTTTATTTTTTTATTGTAAAGTTTCAGTTGTCACAGACATGCAAATTTCATGGACTCTACATTGTAGAATTTGAGTTTTTATGTTAGGAGTGTGCAGACAGGGGATGCATACACTATTTCTGATCCTTTCAATTATGTTTTATTTACATATTTTAATTATTTGCTAGTACAGATCCCTTAGCGACACACTTCTTAAAACTATTTTCATACTGCCATCATGTTCCCTCATTATTCTCACTTTTTTTAACAAATATTGAATTATTAATTTAATTTTTTAATTCAATCTTTATTGACGATTTGTTACTAGTGTACATGATTATTTAGATGAGTGTGTAAATACACAATTATTCTTACTTCAGAAAACAAAATTTAGAATTGCATAGTTGGATTTTGACCTTGGTCTAAAAAAATATGAAACTTTCTTTCTTTAATGGTTTTACTCTATGGATTTGAGTTTTAATTTACTGAACAGTTTTGATTGTTCTTATTTTATATATTCGGAATACTGTCACTTTCAGAAATTACTAGGGATTAACAATGTTTATATTGGCAAACTTTGTAATGTAACTTTGTAATAATTGGTATCTCATGTAACAAATGCTAACTTCATACTGAGAGGTGAGAATTTTGTTTCTATAAACTGTATTATATACAATTTGGAACAATCAATTTTTAAAGACTGCTGGCATTTATTTTGTCTTCGATTTCTATTGTGAAAAAATCATAAATATTTTTGTCTAGTTTCAGGGAACATGCAATTCTAATGTCCAACATTGATCTACTATGCAATAACTAAATTTTTATTAGAAAGAAGACATGGAAATTGGAACTAGCCCTCTCATGTGAAAATTTAATTACACTGTGCTTTTGTTAATAAAACTTTGTGATTTGGGAACACTTATCATAGTTTGGGATTGATGCAAAGAAATGGTCATGATTAATGCATTTATAAAAGCTATTTCCTCTTGTAATTATTATTTCTTCATAAACAATGTTTACATTGTTTCCTGACTCACTATTTTTGGACAACGAAACTTATTTGATTAGACTAATTTGAAACTCATTAAACACTGAGAGGCCTGCAAGTACTAATTAGAAGTTCAATAAAATAACATTAATAATGTGCATAAATAAAATGGATTTTCATCTCTTTATCATATTTCTTATTCTAAAGGAGTAAGCCCTGCATGCAATTTTTGTGTTATACAAGGCTATGGGCAGTTTCCAAAATGTTCTTGTGTGGTTTTTACTACATAAGAAAACTTGCATTGTTCTCAGATGCAAAACTAGTATCTTACTTTTCAGTATTTGGCTTCATTGTAATGTTTTATTTTTTGTGGCGCCTAGGGCACTTACTAGCTAAAACTTGTTGCTGTGAAATGTTCATTTTAAATGTATAAAAAGATAATGTAAATAATTATTTAAAATATAAGGAAGCATTTATAAGTATCCATCAAGTGTTTTTCTCATATCAATTTCCCAAATATATCTATTTCAATTGCTTTCACATTTGTTCATATTCCTGTTTGTGATTTTCATGCCTGCAAAACTGTTATCAGTTTAATGTGATTGAGTTTGTGTGTTAATTTATTCTGACCCTTGTTTCAGTGGAGTCATTTGCAACTTGGTCTTAAAAGAGATTATGTGACGGTTAAAACTAATAAATTAGTTTCATGGAATGTAAGAAATTTAAACTTTTATTTAGTGATGGTTGTGTGCCACAAGTTGCAAATGACTTGGTGAAATAAAGGACTGAAGAAATGAATTAAGAAATACTCTATATTTTTGAGTTGGTTAATTGATTTTACAAATACTGTATTGAGTTTTGCTTAATTTTTTTTGTGTTGGTTAGCGGTCTTGAGTGTTTACTTGTTGCTATTAAATGTTAAGAGTGAAAATATTTGGCAAAATATTATGAATGAAATTATTTCAGAATTAATTTTTATATATCTAATTCTATTCAGCAAGTACTTTTAGTGTCAAATTTGCAAAAATCTTTGTTAAAAAAATTCTTCAAATTGACTTCTTACTTCTTTTTCAGTTGAATTTTTAAAATGTAACAATTTTTAGAATCATGTTTATATAAAATTTGATTCCAGACATTGTTACATAATTTTACAAAATTATACAAAATTTAATTCATTTATCCAATTAATTTACACTGAATTTAATTGAAAATTTGAATTTTGACATTGTCTCTACTTGTGGTTTTGAATTGTCTTGCATACGCACAAATTTATGCAATTCTGAAAAATTTTATAATTTCTTAACTACATAACCAACAATTTAATGCTACAGGTACGAGTACAAAAGAAGGTAAACATACATGCAAACAAGGGTTGATGCAAAATTTTCCGTTTTTCGTGTAAACATTTATCTAGGAACTAGCACTAAATTTTGGTTTGTTCAACCACCCACCGAAGTTCCGAGACAGTCAACCACGCACTGCAAACATTTTGTGGTTCAAGACTCTACGTCGGCAAGGGAATCACAAGACCCAGCGGTGGTTGAGGGCACCATGGAGGTTCACACATGGCGCCGAGGTTGCGTCAACCACACAAATAGCTGGGCCATATTTTACTATTAAATTTGGTTGGGAGAACCGAATTTTAATGTGCGGCAAGCAATCCTTTTTTTCAGTGTACAAGTATACACATTTTTCTCCAAATTCTGGAAAACAATATCCAATTTGTTTGCTGCTATTGTGCGATCCGTTTGAATTTGTTGGTCGTACAATATTGTATAGCGTCCAACAGATGTCACCGGTTTTGGTGAGTGTTCGTACCACTTGGGGCATGTGTTTGGAACTTCGAGGGCGGTACAGATCTGTTAGTGGAGGTAACTACACACCCGGTCGTGTCTTTTCAAGTCTTTTCTTTGTTGTTGTTGTTGTTGTTGTTATTGTTATTATTATTATTATTATTAATATTTTTCGCTCTACATCACGACTCTAGATGTTGCGAGTCGGCTGAATATAAAATCTACTCCAGGTTGCAGTCAGCTACCAAAGGAGTAGATCTAGGGACTATTGGTGCCTCTACAATAATTTGCACAAAATGTCGGCTGTTCCAAATAGAGCAATTTCTTGCACTTCCCAGTCTTTTGAATTGCTTGGATGTTTAGCCAAGCTCTTACACAAATTTTGGGGAACAAATTGCAGAGCTCCTATAACTATCGGTAAGACCTGTGCTTTCATGCTCCACATTCAACTGATCGCGATTTCCAAACTCTTGTATTTAAGACGTTTTTCTGCCTCCTTGATTACGACATTTTGATCGCAAGGCACAGCAACATCTACAAGTAGACAAGATTTTTTGTCCAAATCCCGGATAGCAATATCCGGTTTATTTGCTGCTACCCTGCGATCCATTTGCATTTGTTGGTCGTACAATATTGTATAGAGTCCAATAGATGTCACCGGTTTTGGTGAATGTTTATACCTCTTGGGGCATGTGTTTGGAACTTCGAGGGCCGTACAGATCTGCCAGTGGAGGTTACGACACACCCTGTCGTGTCTTTTAAAGTATTCGGTCTTTGCTAGAATTGAACAGGTTGAGACGATATGATCAATGGTTTCTACTTGTTCCTGGCAAATGCGGCATGTATCGTCTTGGGAGAGTTTGAGAACCGCTTTATTATAATATCATGTTCTCAACACCTGATCTTGAGCAGCTATTTCCGCAAGCAACTGCTTCCGACTCTGACTTCATTCTTCCCCTTTTAAGCCACATAAATGATTTATCTTTATTGATCTGCACCTTGTCCATTCTTATAAGATATTGTCCATGGAGTAGTTTGTCTCTCCATGATTTCTTTAACATTTTTTGTCTCACATTTCATGTTTAGTAGCATCAGAAGTTCAGTGTCTGTGTTATTCTGCGTGTCTTGCATAGTTTTATTTGCAATGGATCTTGCTACACTAACATCGCTTCTGCTTCCCAAGCTTCTGTCAGATTTCATGACCTGCCTCATTAGTGTGTCATATTGATGACTGTCTTTCCCATTCTAACTATTGCATTGTGCCAGGAGGCTTCGATTTATCTGAGGCATCTTTCTCCTTCCTTACGTGACGTATTGAGCCTATATTCATCAGGGTGTGCGACATGGTGGGCAATATGCATTGTTAGCAGTTTTCTGTTTTTTCAATCCATTTATTATTATTATTTTGTTCAGAAGTTTGATTCAATTCACAATGAAATGTTGCCTCCACCTCCGTGTGACGAACGTGAGGTAGAAGATAGCTATACCACACACCAACCACTACAACCTCGCATCAACAGACTATACTCCAACACGAATAAAAACAGTTACCCTTTTACCACCTTTCTAAACATGTTTTCAAACAGTTGTTAACAGTAAGTGCAGATTGTAGCATCGTACCCCTTCCTGTAATAGTTCTTTAGATTAAAAATAAGAATCGTTTTAAGCAATCCAACGCATATTAAAAAGTGAATGGTGTTTTTCTTAATGAAAAATAAATATGTTGGTATTAAGAAAAATCCTTTACCTAGATGGATCCCCAGTCCGGTATGGGGAGCCGATAGAACGGAAGTGGGAATGCAAATGAGAATAGGAATCGGAAGAGGAAGGAGAATGCAAGGCTGCGTGTTGTCTCTGGCCCGTTGCTTAGGAGGCAACTAATCCACTCGCCCACAAGTGATTAGTGATTCTACGATAAAAACCTTTGACCAACAAATTCTATAACAGCTGACGGCAGAAATTTTCTGATGCTGGACGAGCTCATGACGCACATTTTGGTACACGGCCAGAATAGATCCGTGATCCACCCCCGGTAGTTTCTGCCGTTACGCTCCCCTCTTCCGGTGTTGGTATAACCTGGACGTTGTGGTGAAATTGACATTGAGTCTTGTTATATTTAAAACACACAAATGAGAGCTACGAATTTTCAGAGCGAGTAAATAATATTATACAATGCAATACAAAATTTGTTGATATTTAGATTGCTTTTTCATCTTTTTGTTTCATATACCCCACAAATATGTAGTTTCTTAATAGTATCGTCTGTATCGTTTTGATGTGAGATCTATTTTTTTGCTTCAGAATAATGTTTTTTGATTTTCTTCTTTTAGATGAGTGTGATTAATATGTGTTTATTCCTATATAGTATAATGAAATTTAAATATGCATTAGTGCTAATCATTAACATATTTTACATCTCATATATCTACATTTTATCAGCAGAGGCATGGTTGAGAATATTATAGTTAGTGTTATATATACATAATCATTAACATTGTCATATCGTGTATTCACTGTATGAATAGACATCTTGAAAACTTTCTTAGTATAATATAATTCTTACACCGTGGTCTAGCGCCTGAAATAAAAAAGAGTCGCACAGACCATCCATCGGCTTTTTGTGAACGAATTTTTTCACTTGACAATGGAGAGAAGAAAGCAAAATATAACTGATGTTAGTCTAAATTATTTATAAAAAGAAATGTTGATCCTTCTTTTGTGTTTTTTTTTTTTTTGACGAGTGTCTTCCCTTTTACATTAACGTTGTGGGCAACCCTAGGTGGTAGTGATCTGCGCCAGATTGGACATGAGTATGGGGATTCGTGAACGCGAAAACTTAGAATTTTAACAGTATCAAAAGCGAATTCTACATCACTCGAATATAGATAATTGCAATACAATTTATATAACAAGTAGAAATTCACTCAAGAAAAATAAAAGGTAGTTTTCAAAGGATGCGGTGCCAGAAAAAATCTCTCTAGTAAATGAAAATAATTTGAAAACCAACTATTTGGATACGAAGCACTACACTTACATGACTAATGGCCTTAACATTTTAGGAATAATTATTAATTGCTGGATGTTGATTACAATAAATTACTCTATTTCACTCATGTCTGTTCGCCTCGTAAGTAGCCAATGCTAAACAATGATATATTCAAATTAAACCAATCCCAGATTTTATCGCCATCGGTTTGTTTTCCTTTTTTATCGCTGTAAAAACTTTGTTTACCTTCTTAACATACGAAGATTAGACGGTCAAGAGTTCAAAGAATATGCTATCAAAACTATGTGCAACGTTACAACCAAAATTATTCAGGAAAATACTTTAATGAGTACACAAGTGTGTTCAAACCATTCAGAAATGAATTCCACTGCTAATTCATCTTGTACATCTTCCTTTGCAAATACTTTCAAATCATGTAATGTGTTTATTCGTGAAAAAGTCACACTAAATATCACTCAAAGTGCTACTTCGCTATTACTTATGATAAAAACATTGTAAACATCAAAACGATGTTACGCAATTTTATATTGAAATTCTCAATAGGCAATAATGGAAGACTTGAAATAAAAAGGGATGTAAGTGCCATTTTCATACTTTTGAGAAAAATATTTATTTATTCGTTAAACCTATTCACACATACAATTCCTGCCATCTATAATCACCCCATAACACTATAAAGAAAAACGTCTGGACGTTGGTTCTTATTTATGTTATACGGCTTGATCATTGTCTCGATAAAAACGTAAATTTAACAAAAAAGACTCTTGCATCCTTTTATTTGAAGCCTTCAATTCACGATTCCGAAAACTATCGCGAGGGCGTGGAGGCGCCTGGAGCGGGCTGTAGCGGCTGCGTGCCGCGGCCGAGGGATCGATGCGCGGGCGCGGGCGCGGGCGCGGGCGCGGGCGCGGGCGCGGGCGCGGCTGGCGGGACGAGGTAAGTGACCAAAATGAGCGCGCCCGTCCGGTTTATTTCCCTCGTTGTTGATGCAGGCGATTACTCGTTCCGACTTTGAATCGACCTAGTTTCATTGTTAGGGAAAATTTAGGCGATGCAGGTGGTACAATCTGTTCTCCAGGGTCGTGATTCAGAGGCTACTGCGTTTTATTTAGAGGAGTACTGCGTGTTAATTCTAAAAATGTTGATGCGTAATTTAATGTAAATCAAAAAAATATTTATTGAATAGGGCAAATAAGATGTATCATTTCGAATTATTGCGCGTGTAAAAGGGAATAAGTCACGTTTTTGTCGTATGAGTTAAATGAGTTAAATGGTAATGGAGTTAATTTAATGGCAAAATTGAAATGGCACTTATCCCTCTAAGAACAATGATAGTATTGTAGTAAAGCAATGTACTAGCAAACTCTTTTTGGACTAGAACTTGACCTTATCCCCTTTATTCTCGCCTTATATGTGATGTCGTTCCGGTTTCCCCGTAGATTTATGTAAACATGGAATAACTTTAACGATAAAAGTTTACGTAAAGAATGCTATTTGAAGAGTTAATTGGTATTAATTAAAGATATTACAACATAACATAAATTATCTCTATTTGTAAATTAAAATAGTCAGTATTATAAATTTAATGTTTTATAATACAAAAATTTAAAAATATGGGGAACAAATTTATAAATTGACAAAAAACGACAGTACGCAACGTAATAGTTAAGTTATTTAGTTAGTGTCTTATTTCATTTGGCGAGATTCGGGCCATTACGCCCGCTCTTCCGTCTGACCACTCGAATTTCGCTTCATTCGTTTCATCATCTAGCGGAGAAAGAACCTGTTATGTCGGGCGACAAAACAGACGATTTGAATGAAGCACAGAGGCTACTTTTAGGCTTCAGGCTGCTCTTCTACATGCAGCAAATTTACTACATGGAGCAGCCGGTTTTACGTCTCCTCCAAAGAAAGGCGTGCGAAGGATTTTTTCGCCCTTAAAAAAATCCACGGCTTCGATCGGGTTTGAATCCGCAATCATCAGTCCAACAGGCCGATACGCTGACCGTTATACCATCGAACATGGTGTACCACCGAAGTAATGTGGGAGCTTACTTGTGCAATGTGCCGTGTTGTTAAAGAAATTAAGACCTCTTCCGGTTCTCAATAATTAGAAAGACGTGAGGTGACATTCGACGCGTGTGAGTCAAACTGAAATATTTTAAGAGTATTATGAAAGAATTGTAGAATAAAAGGTGTTTTGTGAATTTGACGGCACGTGCAATGAGAAAACGTGTAAATTACAGTTCCAAATTTGCCGCATGTCACATACATGCACTAACAATGACACTAACAAATTTTTAAGTTAAAAGTCAAAACAACTGTAGTGTTATTCAAATGATAGAAGACATTTAAACGGATATTTTCGTCTCTTATCGAAAAATAAACTTTCCCGTTTTTTTTAGAGGGGCCTAATTAATTAAGAAAAACAAGGGAGGCAATTTAGGGAAATTGTGGAGGTTTAAGATAGGTTGTCACCAGCCCCTACAGCTTGGAAACTTCTAGACTAGTTGGCTCCTTCCAGCGCAGCGGGTAGGGGTAGTGGCGGGGGTGGCTGTGCTGGCAACGCCCTCTGCTGCCAGTCGCGTCGCCCAGGCGTCTGCTCGGGGTTCCTCGGCCGCCGCATGGAAGGCGCCAAGGGCGCCAGGGCGAGGACGCGGGGCGGGGCGGGGCGGGGCGGGGCGGGGCGGGGCGGGGCGGGGCGGGGCGGGGCGGGGCTGGAGGGCGGGGCCGCGGTCAGATAAGCCGCACGCGGGGCCGCGCTCACCTAATAACCCCTGAGCCCAGCCCCCGTCCCCGCCCCGCGCCCCGTTCCCGCAGCCACCACGCACCGCGCCCTCGCAGAAGCTTTCGCCGCGCCGCCTCCGCGCTTTCTGCCGCTCCTGTCTTGAAGCCTCTGGGGCTGTGGCTTCCTTGCTGCTCCCGCTACGACTGCCAGACCTGAACGGCTCCCTCGGCTCCAGTGTACCACCTCCACCACACCGACCCCTCATCCCCACTATTTCTACAATCCCCACTTTCTCCCACATCGCCCACCATCTCTGCCGTCCTCATCTTCCTCAGCCAGTCTGCCCCCACCACCCCCGTCAGCACCCAGTGTCTTTAATACCTTTACCACTCTCACGCCCCCCTCGTTGCCTCAAAAGCCCCCAGCGCTGCCATTACTCTTATCGGTCTCGCCTGCCACTGCCGGGCGCGGCCTCCCCTCCCTCTCCCGTCCCTTTCCCGTGCCTCTCCCCTCCTCTCTCCTTCTCTCCACACCCCTGCAGCTGTTGGCAGGCCTAAGGACTTCGTCCTCCACAGCACCTTCTCCTCCATTCTCTGCAGTCCGTCTTGAGGCCTCAACCGTAATGCGGTGAATCGCCAACACCGTTTGGCCGTTCATCTTCTTGGCCAGCTGCCTTTGCCGTGGCCCCTATCTTCGTTTAAACCCTGGTAGTTGTCAGCACTGCTGACCCCGCCATCCTCTCCGTACACCCTGACCATACTGCCTCTCGCCATTGCGTCCTTATTCTGCTATTACCACCAGCGCTCCGACGATGTCTGCGCTTTCCCCGCGTGTCAAATGTCTCCCTCCACCCACATCGCCGCTTTCCCCCACTGCCGTGACCCTCCCGCTTGCTACCGAGCCCGGAATGCTCGACCGACCATTCACACTGACCCATTGCCTCCACTGCCTCTTCTGTTCCCAACGCCCCGATTGTCCCACCTCATTCTCCATTTCCATCTCTCCCATTCCTAGCTGTTGCCGTCCTCGCATTTCAGTTTCTTCCAAGCACTTTACTGCTTCAGTCTCTTCATTATCGGTCCTACCCCCGTCTTCCTCTACCTTCATTCCTCTCCTCAGCCCTGTCTCCAACATTCCGTGTGGTCTTTTCTCACATTGCATGCTGCCCCGTATCACTTCATGAACCCTATCACATACATTGACTACATCCTCTCTCTTCAACGACCCCGCCACCAACATCACCTTGGCCTTCGGCAGTCCGCGGCCCCAGATGCCACATCCATTGAAGCGACGAGGCGAAGGGCTCCGTTCGCCCTTCATTAGATGCAGCCTCAATCGCCCTCCCCGCCCTTCCTGGTGCTGGAGCGCGATCCGGTTCACGGCCGCTGTCACGTCCGCACCGCGTCAGCAGCACCCGCGCCCTCCTGCTCCCAATGATCTGGCCCTCCCCTCCGCACCCCCTCCTCGCCTTGCCCGCTCCGCACCCGCTCCGCCCCGCCACGCATCCTCCCGCCCCGTCCCGCCACGCCCCTTCCCGCCATGCCCCGTTCCGCCACGACCCCCCACCACGCCCCCTTCACCACGCCCTCTCCGCCACGCCCTTCCCGCCACGCTCCATCACGCCACACCCTGTCCCGCGCCGCACTCACTCCGCTTCGTCACGACTCTTCCCGCGACGCCCCGTTTCGCCACATCACGAACAATCCCGCCTCTAAACGAACAGCCTCGTCTCGTTTCGTCACGTCCCGCCCTTTTCCACCACGCCCTCCCCCGCCACACCATTCATCAATCCGTCACACCACGCTTCGCCTCGATTCGAACTGCCCCTTCCCTTTCCGCCACGCCCCGCCACACCCCACTGCGCCACGCTCCTTTCCATACCGTTCCACCACGTCGCTCTTTTCCCCGCCAAAGCCCTCCCCGCCCCATCTCGTCCCGTTCTGCCCCGCCCCGATACACCAAACTTCGCCATGACACGCGAGGCCACTTCGCTATGGCACTCGGGTCCGCCAGGAGTATACTATAAAAATGACGGTGTTCAATAGTTTATTTCGTAAAACCTTTCAAAGAGTATACTAAGAACAGTGTTTACAGCCGACGTGTTCGATAGCGGGTCTCAGGTTCTTACAGGGGAGAAATACCCGTTCTTCCCGAGATAAAACAGCCATCATACATACGGGACTAAATATCATAGTTGTCCTGCCTGGAAACATAAAATAATATTGAATCAATGAATAATAATATTTACTATTTTGACCGAGCATCCCTTTTCTTCTCTTTCGTTCCCAACGCTCAACTAGTCTGTCTTGGAATTATATTCTTGAGTAGTAACTTTCATTCTTCCCACTGGCCTTCCAGAAGTTTATCTCCTGGGCCAGGCGAGGAGTTCATAGTCTTTCCTGGCTTGTGGGTAAGTCGGGGGTTCTTGCCACTGCAGATTCCTCGAGCCCACCCCGGATCCTCACCCTCGTATCCCTGTCTCGGGGGTCCGCGTCGAGCTCCGACGCTACGGCTGCCTTCCCTTCAGTGGGTTCGAGGGCGACCCTCGTTCGCCCTCCATCCGGCTCCCGCGCAGACTGCTGAGCGTCGCGTCGGTTCGGTTAACCGCGGAGGACCTGAAGCTCTCGATGCAGCGCCAAAATTTGATATGTCTTGTGCAATTAAGGGGAAATAAATGGTGCAATAAGGGGGTACCTTATTCTGGTAATGTTAAATGTTTTGATCTAAATTTCAGAATCTATTGACGTTAGGCTTATGAAAGTTTTACAGGTTTAGTTACGTCACGCATAAGTACACTGAAACAACGGTTTAAAAAATGGTTCCTATTTTTGTAGATGAAAATATTTTCTCATAATGCAATTTTTTATCATGTTTTCTACTGAATAATTTTCCATTGAATGGATAATACTAAGGTAATTACAAAAAATACTGTTTCTGTAAATCTAAAAGATATTATTAGCAACTGAAAATTTCAGTTTCTCACTATAAATGTAAGCTGACAAAAAGATAATTGAGTATAAAAAATATCAACTTTCGGGAAATGGGCGTTAAAGTTGCAACCCTCAGAACACGCCAGCGTGAAAACTTGCTTCGTCAGAAATATCGTTTCTAATAACTACTTCCGTTTGAGACGTCTTTATATTGATGAGCTTCACAACATGAAGTTTTCAATTTACTTTCTACATGTCTAGGTCTTCCAATCTTTATGCGCTTCATTATATAATAATATCTAAAAGTATTGGAGCCAGTACCTAAGCCCAATTTCACGTATAAATTAAAAAAAAAAAAACTAAACACAACCTCTGCCATGTGATAGGTGCCAATGGTTTCCTAAGACATTTTCCTAAGAAAAATCGGCACTTTGTAAACTTAGAGCATATAAATAAATATATTTGACCTTGTTAGTCCATTTATTTAATAGTGATTTCTCGTGCATTTCCATATGGCGGATGTGCATCCGTGGCGCCTTACCGCTAACCCTGACTTCGCGACTCGTTTTAGATAAGTGGTGAATACTGCTTCTGGTGGGGGAAAGCACAAATAGCTATTTTTGGAACATTACGTAATAACACACGTGACATTCCTCTGGAATTCTAGACAAGAAAACAGAGAGGTGAGTTTAATATTCTTTGGCTTTACAAAGGTGACACTGGCATCTTATGTACCAGCTATATCACATCCTACAGTTATTTCTATTATTCACAAAGATAAGAAGATTGATAAACACACAGATCCTTTGCAGACGCCAGAAATTGTAACTTTTCACAATTGTAGGAAAGGTGAAGAGGACATTTGTGATTAGCTGTAGGCAAAGCAATAAGGTGTCCATTAGATATTATTTTCTTTGGTAAATGTGACGACTTTTAGTTTTACATGTTTTTCTGCATTATCTGTACTATTAAACACATATTCCTTCTTCAAAATATACAAAGGGCACAATTTTTTAAACTCAGAATGGTTGGGTACATATGCCCCGACGCCAGAGAAATATATATCTCACGCCAATAGTTAAGTGTTACAATAATCCGTTCATGAGTATATTAATTTTCAATTTTATATTAATATCATCATCGTCGTTAGTATTAATCATACAAATTATTGTATATCCAAGTTTTAAAGCTTTTGTTTTCGGGGTGGTACTATTACAGACAGATCAAACTTTGATTAGAAAGTGTCATTAACTGATAATTCTTTCATTGCCCATACATTAAATCTCCTACATTAACCCTCCAAAATGTTTGTCCACTTTCGACACACGCGCGCTGCACGTAGCTGAAAAAACCCCTAATCCCCTCGACATGTCTCCGCAAATGTTTTTCACAGGTCGTGACTTTGCAGTGCGATTTCGATACTTTTTTTGCAACAAGAATCAAATGGTCACACACGTCCCGCTCGCAATATACAGCCTGCACTCAACCGCTGCTTTGCACGCAAACTCTTTTTTTTGGCGAGCATACTGTTTTTAAACGCAACTGTAATTTTACCTAATTTTCATTAAATGAAATATGTGATTGGTTTACCTTTTTTGTTACAGATGTTCAACTTAGAAAACGAATACGCAATGCATGTTCTATAATTTTATTTGGTTCATGTATTTAAAACTGGGAGAAAAAAATTGAATTACTATTGTACCCGTGATGCAACTCTCACATGAGGAAATTCGAATTGCTTTGCTTTTTCCGACCACATCTGTATAAAGGAAAAAATGTCAGCGAAAACAAGTTTTTTATATTCTTAGAGCTACTGCACATTTCTCAATTTGAAATGCTGCGCCGTTATCATCATATCAATGCTGCGCCCAAAACTGTCAAAGAAACTTCAAAAATATTGTTCCTTTTGTAAGTAGCGGCGTGAGAAACTCATGTGGATTCTTGACTCAAAAAAAGTTTATAAAGCTTTAAGTCTCAGCATGTCCAAGTTATTCTTAATAGATGTAAAAGAAACAAAACATTAAGCGGACCTTGTGTTGCCAGTTTTGTATTTACGCCTTTTAATTTAGACAGGGTTTTTTCTTCTAGAAATAATAATATTTATCTCCTCACCAGTAGGAGCAATCATTATCGTCCGTTATTGTAATCAAATAGTTATCCCACTGCATAGTGTATGTCAACTTTACAGACCCGACGATTAATAGAATCGCATTTTTGTTTGTATAATTGTGCGTATCTCTTTCTTTATCCATCTTATAAATTCTTATCCCTGAAAAAATGTCCATTGTTCAGTCAAAATTGTCCTAATCACTTTTTCTATCCAACGTCACTGCTCTAAAAATCCGTGCCAACCTCACAAAGTTATTTACATATAAAAGGTTTTAGTATTTAAGTAGTTTTAATAATAGCCTAATATTTAGTAGTCCCTAAAGTATGATTACTTCACCGTATCTAGTATTCGAACTGAATCTTCTCATTGTGAACTCAACCTGCGACAGTCGCAGGAAGTCACAGATGTTATAGCTCGACCATTTAGAAAAAAAAAACGTGGACTGCGTATGCGCGAAATGTGGCTGAGGGAAAGGTTTCCCCTCTTACAGGCTCTACTTCCCCGCCTCGAGGAGTCACCGCCACCATCGCCGCCTGGGCCTGGGCGGGCGGGGAGAAAATAGCCTGGCCTTGACGAACGTCCCGAACCCTAGGGTGTTGACGCGTGAGAACAAAGTTGCAATAGCAAATCAGTTATCGTTGCAGTCGGACCTTGAGTTCAACTGAGCTCCCCCTCGGGAGCAGTGGGGGATGGCTTCGCCACGCCTCCCGAGGTAAGCGATGCCATGATGGTTTTTTTCTAAGTGGTCGAGTTATAGAAACCTCAACCCGTGTCTGAAGCTGACGCGTATCCTGGGCGAATACCCGCGAATGAGCACTGTTTCCACTCCTCGCACCCTCGTATTGATTGATTGATGATTCGGGCGCGTTAACTACTAACATCATTAGTCCCGTAAGTATATTGCATGTTTTAGCATGGGAGGTGGAAGTGATCTTCCCCCGCTGGATGGCGAGATCCGACGCCGACCTACCCGCCAGCTTATGGGGTTTCCCCAACAAGGTATCTCCGACCAGCGGGGCACCTCCCCAGCTGGAATAAGCTCTAAGTTTCGAAATGGGCTGCCGGTGTGTGTGGTAGTGTAGTGCATTTAAGTATCAGTGTGAGTTAGTAAAGAGTAAAGAGTAGAAGTTAGAAGGAGTAAGGCCAAAGAAGAGAAAGGAAATATCACGCGCGGTCTGTGGTCCGTTTTGTTGGGAAACTTTTGTGTGGAATAAATATTCTCGTACTTGAGAGTTACTCTGTTCATCTTTTAAGTCGTTATTGTTCCTCCCAGAGTCGAAATCTTTTCCAGCTTTGTTTCATTTTCTGTTTTTTTAACAAGCGAAGAATTTACAGTACCTGCCTGTACATGTCACACCAGTCACTCCAAAATCAGTTCACGACGACGCACAAAATGTTTTCTTTTTCTGTTTGGTGCGTTTGGGTTTTTAACAGTGCTCATCGCATTTCTGCTCACCTTCAAGAGCTGTTGTTTGCAGAAAACAATTAGAAGCGATGTTGATGTTGTTGTAGGGTTTTTTTCGGGGAGAACGAGTGGTTCTGCTTGATGTTCGGGAAACTGTGAATTGCAATTAATACTAATAATGGTCCGCTTGCCAGATTGAACAGCGCAATTGTGTAGCGCCACAGTTTCTCGAGAGATTGCGTGCGTACGTTATTTCCCGCCGGGGAAAGTATTTCGCGTTGTTTGAATTCGCTTTCGGTGATGCCGCTTTCGTTTTTGTACTCCTTCCGGTTTTGCTTTTGTTTTGAATACGCGCGGAAATGGATTATTGGATAACTGAATTTGTTCTTCTCGGTACATTAATTCTATTTCCGAACATTCATGTGAAACTTATGAAACAAAGAGTGACGTACGCCTATAGTATGTGGAAGGAAAAATTTTGAACTTTGTGCGATAAAATTTAAATATATAGCTATACAATTGAACAATTGAAGCTATGCAATTGCTGTTATTGAATGTTTTTTAAAATATTTTATATATGTACCAAATGCTCACACAAAAGGAAAATGATTACGATGTCAGATATTTAAATGTTCATGGTTGTTAAATGTTTCAATGACTGTATATCATCTTATGTAATTTACACAATAGTTCTGAATATTATATCCAGAAAATTGAGGAAGCTAATAAATTAGTTTATTGTTAAAATGACACCATTACATTTAAAGACAGTTATTTCTCAAAATTCATTTTATTTTCACTCGCTCTAATAATAATTCCCTTATTTTTTATAATGCGAACTTGCCCAATAACCTTTTTGTTAATGTAAGTTAAATTGTATAAAATATTATGTTAGATTTTAATCTGAATGTACAACTTTTAATATGACGATCTTTCATGTGACTCAAGATTTATAATTATTGCTCTAGAAAAGCTTCAACCATTTAAGCAAATAATACCTAGGAAGCGTAACGTTCAACCTGTTTTGATGAATTATTTTATAAAAACAAAGTACGCATTAGAGCAAATGAAAATAAAATTAATTTTGAGAAGTAACTGTCTTTAAATCAAACTGGATCATTTTAATAACACAAAAGATATTTTATTAGACAGTTACAGTCAATAAAGTAAAAAATTGGTATTTTTATTTCTGTAATTTGATTTTTACCTCCGATGATTGCCACGCGATCGAAAAGATCTTAAGACTAAATACATATTTGATACCGGACAACCGTTTATTTAATTCATTTATTTATTTATTTAAGCAATAAATTTAACAGCATAATATAATAGAGTAGCTCAGTGAAATTCACACAGAAATCATTACTTAGAAATCATCCTTAAAAATAAAGAATTCAAACGTGGCTAGAAAAATACTTTATAGGAATAAACTTCTCGAAATACTATGTTCTCAAGAAGCACTTTTCTCGATAAGCATTTATTCTCAACATGCACCTTTAATGTATACCATCCTATGTTATCTCTTCACACGTCTTTATGTAAAATACTAGAAAAAAACTTGCAGCTGAGATTTTTCTTCCCCCAAAACATAAAGCACGTGAAAATTTCACTGGCTGTAATTCTTTTATACGCTCCCATTCAGGCGATAAAAAGGCAATTGCCCCAGGCAGAGATACGAAATGAATCATCATCGTTACTCGTGCGCCCAAATGAAGCCGACGCAGCGCCGCGCCGCGCGGGAGCGATAGCGTCTGCCAAGTCGAGGCGGCCGACATGCGAGGCGCGGGCGCGGTTTCGCTTTACAGGCCACGAGTGTTACACAGGGGCGCGCGCGGCCTGCTCTATCGTTTCATCAGCACGCGACGGGGCGAGGGCTGGCGAGGGCGGGCGAGGGCGGGCGAGGGCGGGCGCGAGGGTGGGGGCGAGGGCGGGTGCGGGTGCGAGGGCGGGCGCGAGGGAGGGCGGGGGCGAGGGCGGGGGCGGGGGCGAGGGCGGGGGCGAGGGCGGGGGCGAGGGCGGGGGCGAGGGCGGAGGTGAGGGCGAAGGCGGGGGTGAGGGCGAAGGCGAGGGCGTGGGCGAGGGCCAGGACGCTGCGAAGGGTTGCGGGTGGAAATGTTCAGAAGGGGCAGCGCTGGCGGTTTCGCAATTCGAGGAGAAATAGCTGCAGGAAGACTGAAGGTTATGGAGAGAGTAACATTGAGAGGAAAGGAGGAAATGCGTGGATAGTCTACAGTGAGGGTTGAGAGCGGCTTCCAACATTTAAAGGTAGGCAAACTCAAAGGAAAGACGTTGGTGAAAATGAAGACAGGGTGCGTGAATGGAGGAATATTTGTGAGTTTTCCCAGGGAAAACAATGAGTCTTGGCTGAATGCATGGATCGCCATCCTTTCGCTCGCGTTGTAGGAAGAGGATCAACGAGGACTGCTTGTAATGCTGTTTCCAGGATCAAGTGAGGGTTGGCCGAGGACACATATAGGGCTGGCGAGGGTTGGCAAAGACTGTGTTAGGAGGCACGGACCGACAGTTTCAGAACGGGCATCCTCAAGTGATTCCGCGATTCGGGGACAATTAGCGAGAAGGAAGGACTCGGAGGAAGGTGAAATGTATAAGGAGAGTAATGAGTTCCAAAGAAGTGGGATAAAGGAACTAGGAATAACACGAAGAGACTGTATGATAGGGGTCAAGACAGAAAAATATGGCAAATACAGAATGTAACAAAAGGCATCCGAATCAGGATCACGGGTGATTCTCGACAGTTATAGGTGTGCTCTCAACGGATCCAAAATTGACGGCAGAGTTCTTCCAAGAATTAGACGCTGCACTATGAGAATTAAGGCATCTGAGAGCAAAGGAAAGCAGGGGAGAGCAGAAATATTCAAAAAGGAGATCACGACTGAAGATTTTGAACAATAGTTGGGGATTCACCAAGAGGATGCAAAGAGACCGAGGTGAGGAATCAGGGCGTCTGCAGAAGTTTAAAAACAACGATCTCAAAAGAAGAGGGTGTTTTGGGCATGGCGTATAGCAATCGACTGCAATCTCGAACTTCTGCATCTGCGCGTAGACACAAAAGGGATAAGAAACGTGAACTGTTCATTGCGTAGAAGATTGATAGTGCCGTCGATTGCTGTAAAGTATTCTGTAATAAAAGAGTAAATTAAAGTTTTGAATTAGCAGTTTAATTTCCAGATTACAATGTACGGTGAACATCGGGAGAGCATACCGAAAAACATTTGGAGATCATGTGGAGATAATTTGTGGAGAACACGTGCATGGAGCGTGCGGGGGAATAAGCAGTGGAACATGTAGTTAACGTCTTCGGGAATCTTATGGGGAACGCGCGGAAAAAAATTGAATCAGTGTTTCGAAAATGAAAATAAGTCCTTGTTCCATAATTCTAAGACAAACGTAAAAAACATCTACAGTTGACATAACATACAGTTGTCTAAACATCTGAGAGATTTATGTTTGACACAAACGTTGTAGTACTAGTTAGTGATTGTTTGGACTACTCTAACTTCAAATGTACATTTTTGTGAAGTACAGAACAATTTATAACTTGGACCTATTTCCTGTGTACAATAATTATGAAATATTAAAAACAACTTTTCATTTCTTTATTTTTGGAGTAATGAAACAATATAATTATTAAATAAATATTACAATGATATGAATTAACCTATTGTGTTATAACGAGATGAAAAATACTGAATTAATAATATTAGCATCTACTTGTCATCGATTTCCTCATGAGTCTCTGGCTACGACAAAACGTTTTTTTAGAAATTAATATATTCGTGTTGCAGGTATTTTACTACTTTTTGAAGATCGGTTTTTTTATTTCCGTTGACTGGAATAACAACTGAGACAAACTTTTTTGAAAGGCAAATCTGGACGTGTCTTCTCTTTTGCCATTATGAATAAATACTTGAAAAACTCAACAACATTTGTACTGACATGCCATAAGGTAACCAAAATATTCTCTATCATACGTTAGCTGCTTTACTTGGAAAGAGTCACACCCGGCTCATAATGAGTACGGCCAGGACGAGCAAGAGAGTTCATTGTCTTCTTAAAATAGTTCCACCACCAGGTTTTGAAGTCTCTGATGTCCTCAGTGTCTATTACTGTTGGCATGTAGCACTTAGGTGCGTCCTAGCGGATAATACTAGTTCTTCTGAGCGAGGATCAGAAACTAATCCGGACATCATTTTCTTTTCCAGACATTAGAATATTTTAGTTGGCAATAGAACACATACTTTAATCTGGAAAAGTTTCATATTTACACATCTGTAGCTTGACGAATATGAAAGAAAATATATATCTCAACTCTTTTTACAAAAAAAAGTGGACTAATTTCCCTTTTAAAATCACCAATTATTTTGGGATACATGTATAAAACAGGAATTACATGTAGGGAAACCTGCGGAAAAATGCTGGGTGAATTGGAAGGACATTGCGAGAGACAGGCGGAGGACGGATAGGAAAAATGTGAGGAAACATTCAGGGGTACATGACAGATCCCAAATTATGTTTATTAAAATACTTCATTCTCTAAAATACTAAATTAAAATATCCTAAAACAATAATTTGTCCATAGAAATAATGTTTTGTGTAATACACAATGCGCAACTTAGGTCGATTATGCAAATTAAAATTGTATGGTACAAAACTTTGAAACCTGTTTAATGATGGCAATCACAATTTGTGGCTACAATCCTTTAAATGCTATGTTTACACGAGCATAAAGGATCCTTGAGTAATTTTGTAATCTTTATGTGAACGATGAGAATAAAAAAAGAACCAGTTAACCATACTTACACGCAAAAACCTTTATTCTCTTTTTAGCTCTGCAATCATGCGAATCACACGAGATGTAGTTGGAGCACGGTTGCACGGCAGGGCACGGAATGTGAGGTGCTGGGTTCTATTAGAAAATTCGAGAATCAATACACGCGGACATTCCACCAAAGAGCACCACTGCATAGCTTTCTACACAGATTGCGCACTGCATTCTCAGATTCTCATTACATGAGGGTCCTTTGAATTCGTCGGAAGGTACGCAAAACCGCGCCCCACACCACCGCATCGCCACGTGCTTTATCCGCCGCTGACACCTGTGCGGCGGCGTCAGCCACAAAGCCAATATGGCACAATGCAGAAGCCCAGTTGCTGTATAGCAGTTGCTGTCAAAAAGTTTCTCTGCTGCACTAAATGGAAGTGAATGATGCTTTTGTTCTCTTCTGACAAAAGATATCACAATCACTACAAACGCAAATGAAACGTTTTAGCGTTGTCACTTTCATTTTATCTCATTTATTATTTCATGTGATCCGATTATTTTAATTAATTTGTATTTTATTCATCCACACACATTTATTCATTTGAAAAATCAAATGAACAAAAATTAGAGGCAGTTACAGTTACTTTTTACGCACTTGGAAATATTTATAGTATTTTAAGAGATAGTATAATATAATTTAACACTCTACTACATTACGAAGAAACATCGCCCTATATTTGACACAAAATGTAATAGGTTCATCATTAAATTCAAATACTTAAGCGAGAAAGCGGCAGTTTTTAGATATAAGATTGAAAATAATGTTTTTGTTTACATTGACCCATAAATGTATTATTCCTTGTAAAAATTTATTAATTTATCAAAATCGCCAGAAATGTCAAAAATATCAAATTGTAAACGGTGGTCCCCGGAGGCGCCCCAAAACTGTTTGTAAAATCATCGAACTGCCCATCCTAGACGTTTGGTGACCTGAGCTTTCTAAGAGTATTTGTGTCGTGGAAAGAAGACGCTTGAATTGTGTTTGGATAAAAGACGCTTGGGTTACCGCCATAGCAGGAGAGTGGTTAATCAATACATCTGCATATTTGCCATGCCTCTCAGCGCCGCAGTGACAGCGAAACTGTTGTACATAGAGCGGCTACTCTGATGTGGTTCGTCCGATGTGGCCGATCGGCACCAGGCGAATGCTCTCATAGTACCCTAATATTATAAATATATAGTGCTAATTTGAATTCAAGTATGGGATAATTATTATAAAAGTATGCACTTGCATTATAGGCAGCGCCATCTGGATCGCTCAACCATAGCGACGAGCGATTATTTTTATTATGTATATATTTACATGTTTAGTTTCAGTTCATGCAATGTGTACTGAGCCGAAATACAGAATTCATTATGTGGTAAGTTAAACACAATGCCTCATCACTAATTATCAATCCTTATAATGCTCTTTACTAACTAAATCATGCTATAACATGTAACACACGGGCTGTTGTCGTTCGCGATCTTTCCCTGCTCACTCTTGCCCCCCTCCCCCGTCTTTCCATATAAACACCTACACTTACAAGCACTACATGACCGCTTAACTTAGAGGTTCTCCTGACTGGTGCGGTCCACCGATAGAAGAGGTTCCTGGAATGGAATCCCCCACAGGCGATGAAAGTGCTGTGTGAAAAGGAAGAGGATTATACAAGGAAGAGGGTGGCAAGAATGCGCACTGTCCTTGGCCCGTTGTTAGAGTAGTGCTCCGGAACATCCCTGGTATTAATCGAAGAAAGCACGAAAACAAATACCGATCAGAGCAATGAGTCGCTAATCCCTAAGACTGCTATTAGTTTTGACCTAGCTATGTAGAGAGCTTGCATAGAAAATCTGCTTGAAAGGAACTCCGGTCAAAGACGCTGCAGAGATTCTCATACCTCCACGTACCAAATATGAATCATCATTCAATTCATAATTCAGCTTTTGTTATCATCCAACGCTCATGGCCAACCTTTCCATCACGAATCCAATGGAAAACAATGTCTAATCATTTCTATGCCCATCTTCCCAGGAAAGGACAGGCATACGGGCCTCCACCGTGACTCACACTTGGGCTCAGAGTAACGCACACATAATCACCCAGAAAACAAAACTCTCTTTTTTTGCATCTAACTGGACCCACATTTTACATTGGATAAACGAGTGAAAAACGAAGAGATAGGTTTTAGGTGTTAACAGTCAACAACGGCATAATTCAGTGGATTTGAAACGCGCGAGGGAATCGATTGTCGGCAGCTGCCTATTCTGCGGCGCGGCGGCGGCGGGGGCGGGGGCGATGCCGGGATTGCGGACACGCGTGTTGCGACCGGAAGGGCGCGGCGGCGCGCGCGCGCAGCCGGCCGGCCTGGCGCGCGGGCGACGCGCACCCGCGCGTTTCCGCGCCGCCGCCGAAGGACGCGCGCGTAATGACGGGCGCGCAGGAAGCGCCGCGTGCCGCTCGCCGCCTCTGCGCCGCGCGCTGCCGGTCGGCCCCGCTGCGGCGGGCAATGAGTGTCGTGCCGTGCCGAATACACGTACTCGTATTCAATTTGCAAAGACTATCTCGAGCCTTGCAAGCACTCTCACACTTAAGAGTAGTCCTGGTATTGATTGATTGATTGGTGTTTCCGGACAACTGAAAAGGTCATTAGTCCCATAAGTGTGGTGTATGTTTTTATCGCGGCGCAAGGCAATAATTTTCCCTCCCTTGATGGTGAGATCCGGCGCCGACCACAAGTCAGTTTGCTGTTTTTTACTTTCCCGTATACGTACGTATACACGGAGTGATATACGTAGTATAGGGAAAGTTAGTAATGCTGCGCGAAAAAATGGCCAATTTTCGGCGGAAAAAAAATAATTGCCGGGCCGTGAAAACGAATAAGTGGATAAAACCAGTTGCTAAAATAAGAAAAAAAAATCCTCTATCTCGTGGTGTGGTCAAAATCCATGATTTGTTGCTTCTTTATACTTAAAAATCGATTGACGGCATTCCGTCCGTCTGTCCGTCTGTCCGTCTGTGGTCAACGCTAGCGCCTAAACCGTTCTGTCGATTTTCTTCAAAATTGATATTCCCCAGTCGATCTGATTCTAGTCGAAGCTTTGTGATTTTGAAAAAGATTCTTTAAAATTTGGGGGTACTTTATATGAATTTTCAACATTTTCTCAAAAACGGCTCCAAATTTTTTCTTTAAATTTCTTGTATGAATAGAGGAAAATACACTTTTTAACATGGCATAGGTCCGATTTTCACGTACAGCTCTGAAGTTTCGAAAATTGTGAAAGTTTGAATTTTTTTCGGCGTCTTTCTCCAACTACAAAATTGAAGATAGAGATTTTTTCTTCAAATAAGATTTGTTCTGCATATTGAGTTCTTTAATAAAGGTCATGTAAATGTTTTTCACAATTTTGGTAGTTTTCGTGCAATATTGTGTGCAATATGTGCAATTTTAAAAAATTACAAAAACAAAATTTTCTCAAAAACGGCTCCAAATTTTTTCTTTAAACTTTTGGTAGGGATAGTACTCTATCAATGACATAAAAGCCATTTTGGTCTATCGGTTCGTTTTTTCAAAAATTACAAAAATGTAAATTTTTTTACTTGTCTCTCACGTCGTTAATATTTACATTATCGGCGATTTTCTTACATTATTATATTTACGAGTATATATGCTTTAAATAATGTCAAGTAAAGTTTCTCGAAAACACTACCGTTTTCTGTGAAAAGTAGCTCAAATTTCGGCATTTTCAGAAATGCTCAAACGCCATTTTCTCGTATATGGGTGCAATTTTTTTCTTGAAACTTTTGTAACGGATAGTACTAATTACACTCATTAGTATAGCGTGAAGTTTATTTTGAGTTTTTTTTGTTTTTTTCAAAAATTATATAAATGTAAATTTTTTGAAAGATCTCTCACATCTTTAATATGCACATTATCCGCAATTTGTAAAGATGATTATATTTGTGAGTGTAAGTGCTTCAAATACCTTCAAATAAAGTATTTTGAAAACTCAAAAATTTTCTGTGAAAATGAGCTTCAAATTTCGCATTTTTAGTAGTGCTAAAACGCCATTCTCTCTTAAACGGCACATAATTTTTAAAAGAAAATTGCCATTTACGGCTAGGTTTTTGTGTTCTTTAATATTCTAAAATTAATGTTTCTGTTCTACCAATAGGAAACCGAAAAATTAAGAAAATGACAAAAAATGTACTTTTGGCAATGATAGATGGTAGCTGGCAAGAAAGAGTATGTGGCAATTCCGAATAGCTAGCGAAGACCCAGGAAAATAGAAAACTAATACGGGAAAGTCTGTGCCATTCTGTAGCACCACTAGTTTTCTGTCCAGATAACTCCTACCTTCAGGGCACCGCCCCAGCGGGGACAAGCTCTCAGCTACTGACGTATGTAGTAATTTTGTGCATGTAAGTGTAAAGGTGTGTACGTAAGGCGTGAGGATAAGACAAAGAAAGAGAAGAAAAGATCCTGCCCCGTTTGTTAGGATAATTGCCAGCGTCTGTTCAGAACAATGAAGCACATGAATTGTATCTGTTATGTTCCCAAAATGAACGAAAGTCGTCATCATAACAATTTATTTATTCTTGCAACCAACATATTTACAAATATCCACAAAACCTAACAGGAGCCATTTCCTTGCCGGTTGGCCTTAACGCCAAAGTCCGTGTCCCACCAGTGCGTCCCTTTGCACCAGTTCTGTAACATTCCTCTCCTGGACGCAGGCTCTCTCCAGCGACTCCACTGCGCTGTTTCCCCGTTGTGCCGCGGTGCTCCTCAGACCGCTACTGCCTGACTCTCGGGGTGCCGACCGCCCCTTTTAAAGGGCCGGCGTCCGGCGGCCAGACTCGCCTCCTGGCTCGAGCCCGCCGAACCGTGGCTGCAGCCCGTTGCTGCCGCCGCCGGCTCCCGCCAGGGCGCGCTGCCTTGGCGCTAGCGCGCCACATCCAAAGTTATGTGCGCCGTGACCAGGCGCGACATAACAGTATCTAAATATGGTGCATTCTAAATATGGTGACACCACTTTCAGGAACTTTTTTTTGCTTATTAGAGCACACGAAGAAAAATATTGAACGACGTACCGCCAACATCAGAGGTAACCGCCTTGGTTTACCATCTTCAACCGTATCTTGCTTTAAATACGCTGTATGATTATAAATGAATGAGTTGTAGAGTTCGTGTTTTCAAAGCAAAGGTACTCCTTATTTACTCGTACATTAAAATTTTTTTATAGAAAACTGCATTGTAAAAGATAATAAATGACTTCCAACCTATACAATAAATAACGGAGTCAATTGGTTAGAAAGCTCGGTTTTCGCCTCCTTTTACAAATTTCAACCGCTCCTATTATTTGCTCTTTATCCACCTGATAATGTAGTATAATGATGAGTACTCCTGGAGCAGGGACTGACTCGCGTAGTTCGATAGTTATGACGATCAACAGTTGAACAAAGCACGTCGATAACTTGATAAGAGTCCCGGCTCAATTGTTGCGATGTTTCCGGTTCAATGGTAACAGGAGTAATTATAGGAATTTCGGTTTTAACCCCTTCGAGGTAACCACTAGAACATTCCGAAAATCTTTCACGTAGTAGCATGCACTTTATAGCACTCCCAGCCACGCGCAAGCACTTCCGGACAGACATTACGCTCCAGTTCACGTGCAACTCCTCAGCCCCGGATTTGGGAACTTCACCCTGAGTAGGGTTCATGACTTTCCACGTTAGAAGGCAGCCTTTTAATATGTCCAATTAACGCTTAATAAAGAGGATAGCTTTCTTTAGATAAGACAGTAAATGAAAAAGTTAATGTTAATTTTTGATTTTATTTAAATATTTAAATATAAAAGTAGATTTCTAATTTTTAATGTGCACAGAAATAGAAAGAATCCGATCCGCGAAACCATCCCTCACTGCTCCCGAGGGGGAGGTCAGTTGAACTCCAGTACCACCTGCACCCATAACCAATTCTTTCTTTCTACTTCGTTCTCATGCTTTTGACAGCGACCCTGCTGTCTTTCTCGCCTACGCAAGAGAGTCATCGCTTGTACACACTTGCCTGGCTATCCTGATCTTCACAATTTTCTTCAAAGTTGATTCCGAAACGCCTGCTGCATCGCTGGTCATTTTTAGATCGTTCACGTTTGTTATAGTGTTTGCGATTTTCATGTGTCGTTCGTTACACTGTCTTAGGAGCCTAGCCACTCTACGGCCGCCCTGATACACTCGAAGATATTGAAGTCGAAGCCATATCAACAGAAACGTAAAAACTCAAAAATACCGCAAAGCAACAAATCGGATATCTTCACCTACGCACTCATACACTGACTCCAGCGCTCATACACTGACTCCCGAGCGGGAAAAATTCGAAAACAGCCCTGTGTGGTAAATGTTGGCGAAAAGAAGGGAAAGAATGTCATTTTTTTTCGACATGGCATTTCTCACACCCCAAAACCGTTCGACTTGACAGGATAAACAGAGATACGAGCTTTCAACACTAAGGTTTGGGACGTTCTTCGAGGTCAGGCTGTCTGGTCCCCGCCTATGTTACAAAGGTAAAAGTTACAATAAAAACTAGTAGTGATAAAACAGCACGTACTTTCTCGCCCGTATTTTCACGCAAAATTAGGCGAAAAGTACTCAAATTTTCGAAAAATTGTACCTAATTTTATTTCAAAATCTATATGTAAGGAACAGATTTAATTAAGGAAAAACCAAAGCTTTAGTATTTTAGTTGTAAGGAGACCCCGAAAAAATTTTGAACTTTTCCAATTTTAGAAAAACTAGAGTTTTCAACGAACATCCTTCACATTATCCAACAAATAAATTTAAAAAAACAATGGAGCCATTGTATATATATACATATATATATATACATATATATTTGTATATATACATATATACACACACACACATATATATATATATATATATATATATATATTTGTATATATATATACATATATAAGCATTAAAAGGTTACTATTTTGTATGTTTATGTTTTAAGTCACATTAATTTGAAAATCGATTTTTGCACGCTTAAGAAATGAATTGTTTAGTATTTACAGTTTTTGTTTCCTTTGTATTCACTTCACGTTCTTCAAATTTAATGTTCCAAGGCAAGTTGCAAATTCTACTTCACACTTCACTACAGCTAAAATACTTCAGAATTTACAACACATTCTGCCGGGCGATATTGATTTAGTTTTTTCTCCTTTGTCAAAAGTCAGTGTTGCCATCCTCATGGAAGAAAATTATGGTGTTGCGGACTGAAAATAACCACGGAAATAATGGAGTTTAATCGACGCCACCTGCACATATCTATTTAGGTGGCGTTGGTTTAATTCCCGTCATACAAAGATCGTAGATCCGAAACACGAAAAAAAACGTTTTTGACAATTTCTTGGAATCTTATGGCCGGATCGAAAAACAAATTTTCAGTTCCCCAACAGGGGACTGGAACGCGTTCAATGACACCTCTTATGTCTCGATTGGTGCACGGGAAGTGGTCTAGCCGTAAGACACGGAAATCCCCACACACGTACGGTATAGGAGTTTACTCAAATACTATCTACGAAGGATTTATTTATTGTTTTGAGATTTGGGAAAATAAAGTTTAACTTTTAGTTTTTGGTGAAAATGTGGACTGGGCATTTTTATGCAATTTTGCCCTGGCCGAGGAAAAAAACATTGATGCCTGAATTGAGAAAATAATTTGTTCACGTAAAATTGCACAAAAAATGTTCCTTTTCGAAAAATTTGCAACATCAATAAGGGAAAAGCAATTTTCGAGGAAATCTTAACGTTTTAGGAGGTAGCGTTGACCATTAACAGCCAGCCAGCCAAACAGACATTTTGTCGTCAATCAATTTTTCTGATGTAAGGAACCAAACAAAATGTGATTCTGATTATAGAACATGTTACAGGAGAAAATTTACTCCTTGTAGGGACAAGATTTATCCCTTTTTTCGTCATCAGGGTCCCATAATAAGAGTTCTTCTATTTAAAAATCGCCCCCAGCTGCATTACGTACAATACAGTCTCTCTGCTAACTTAACTGGATCGTTGGAACGTAAAAATACTTAAAAGTAGAAATTAATTTCGAACACAAATTTGTAGTATTTTGATTCGCAAATACATTCATTTATGAAAATATCCCGTATTATAAGGTAGCAATTCTGTGTGCATATTTCACTGAGAGAATTTCTGCTTCATTAGGAGGCAAATCCTCTTTCGGCGCCTGTGCAGCAACATGTCGCTCTGTCCTTGTTGGATATTTGATACGAACCAGGGCCGTGAATTTCTCTTTGACTTCAGCCGTTCGGCAAACGTTGCTGAGAGATACGTTTGCCAGCGTTCGGGAGTAACGGGTGATGAAGGTCGTCGATAAATTGTGCACCACACGATAAATGATGTTTAAATTAACAAAGTCTTCGGAGCAACAAACCTATTTAAAGCAAAAACTCTTCATGTCAAAGAGAATCACAGTACGGTTTGTATGAGCAAAAAAGAAGTTATAAACGGCAGTGAAAAAATATAATTTTAATTTATTTACATTACAAACATGAATGTCATACTTTGGTCACACATTCTCATTACCTAAATGAATTTCGCCGAAAATAAACAAAGTAGTGCTAGCAAAACGAAAAGTGTATTAATTCACATATATTTTATAAAAAATATGTATGTAACATTAATATTTGCTGCAGTTATTTGAACCGTGGAACTAATTTTTGGAACGAAAAATTACTTTTTACGAATTCGCATGTACTCGCAACGCACTAGATGCACTCGATGTAATTCTATTCTCATTCTCAAGTGTACTGTTTCCTTTCTTTTGTAAATCTTGAACCTTGAACCGGATAGTCAGTGCATTCTAATACTGTATTAATACAATTTCAATATCTGTATAAAACAGTGGCGTCTCCTGGCTGGTAGATGTGGGGATGCGATCATGATATTACAGATTGAATGCATAATTACAAATATTTAAAGTCTGTGTCATTGTACTTTACTCTGAAGTATTTTAGAAGTGTATGTTGCAAGTTAGACACATTCTGAATCTTCCTTGAAAATCATCATTTTCTCATTGCATGCACTAACTTACAGCTAAATTTTTCTAGGGTGGCCACTGAGATTCGCGAGTAGAGGGGGAAGCTGAAAGTGATGGGGAGAGAGCCAGAAGATGGCGCTCGCTCGCGCCTGGTTCGTCTGTCAAAACCAAAAACATTAGCCTACCTTTGCTATAGCACAAGCTAGCGAACAGCCTTCGAAATCAATTTGCTGTAGTGTCTTTGCTCGGTTAATGGAGAAACACCAAATTCACGAGATGGCCTGGCTCTGTTTTCAACCATATGTTTTCCACTGTCACTGATACCCGTTTCCTCACAATCATAAGTAGTATCATTTTCACCGTCTTTACTATCGCGTCGATTCCTGTAAAAATAACGATTTCTTGATATGGTGCATTAAATCATAGTTCGGTGAAACACACTCTCATTGAAACTGTCGAGAGCAGATTCCACGTCCTTTCTCATTTCTTAATTAGGAGTAGAAAATGAACACGATTCTCCTGATTGAATACAATTAATTTCCTTATTAATTCTGCGAATAGATCTTTTCGAAACACCCGAACCAGGAATTACTGCCTTAAGAACTGTTTTGATATTTTCAATGCCTTCTTTTGCTTCTCTTCCTAAATTGATATACTTTTGCAACGACTTCACGCGTCTGACTGTGAAGGATGTCTATATGAAAGTTGCTTTGAACAGGACGCATTGCAATGATCACAACAAAATAATAATCACTTGTACAGAACTTCATACAAATAGCTGTACTCTGTTAGAGAAATGCAACTGAAAACTGTCACCTTGCGGAGACGAATAGTCAGGGTCAATGTTTACTGAACTGGAGTAGGGCTGTCAACACGTCCTGGGAAGGGACGCGCTCCCCCCTAAAGCGATAGTTTTAAGGAATGGAATCTTCCGGTAGCTCTGAGGTCTGATCTTGAGCGGCCATGCTAAAATAATTTCATTGTACATAAACAAAACAATAAAACTAAAAAAATAACCACAAACAAGTACATACCTAATTTTTGAACTCGACATCTATTCGCGTTGTCTTGGTTGTCCATCACTATCTACCGTAAGTTTTTCGTAATAGGAGACAGAACTGCACGGAATTTCACGAATCCTATCTATGACACAATGAAACGTTTCACTATTGTTCCCTGCCACAAATAACTCACCCACTACCACAAATGATGAGCTCGCCATGTCGCACACGCACACACACACACGCAAGTTTTATTGTTTCGCGTTACAATTTCGAATTCACGATTCTCTTTAACATATCACCAACTAGGCAAAGTAGTCTATTTAACGGACATTCAGTAGTAAACAGCATTTACGGTAGAATGCAGGACTCACATGACGGACGAAATAACATCGCGAGCACCGTTTGGAGTTCACGGATTGTCTGTCATACCATTTCCTTACATGATGAGCTTGTTTTGTCAGGCCTGCTAACACACATCGAGTTACCCAGTTGTACTGAATCAGGTTGAAATATGCTTAAGCATAGTTGTCAGACTTGCTTGACTTGTGAAGAAAGACAGTCGTGCCGTCAGCCCCCCGCTCCCCGCTTCCGGGCCACAGTAGTGGCACGTGACTTCTGGGATTCCCAGGCGTGCTGCTGAATTATTAGAGAGAGAAGGGCATCAGAGGAGGGGGTATGGAAGGTTATTGGGAGGGGATACACGAACGCCAATGAGAAGCCTTTGATGTGAGAAGCTATGTCACATCACCGGCAGCAGAAACCACGCAGCTTGCACACAGCGCATGGCCGTGAGTTCAATGACCTCGCCAACGAAGTGAGGTCGTTAAAGGGATGTTTCTCGGTCTGTCACATCCAGCGAGGGGACTAATGCCTATTGGACCGCGCACATTAATGGCGGGAGGGAATAGAGAAATAGAGGGAGATACTTAACAGAAGAAAATAAAATACTTTACTGAGAATATTTTAAGTGATGGAAAACTAGGGGATGTAACACATCACTCGCATACACTGAGCCTACGCCACTGGTATAAAATTCAAAACTTTGTCAATGTCATAGAAATGTTTTCACGCTTCGACAAATTTTTGTTTCCAAGTTGCATGACTACAATGATAAATCTGAGTTAATGGATATTTTGCTTGACAGCTGGAAGTAACGAGTAGACATTACAATTGTCATTCGTCTTACAAATAATCATGTTGTTTTCGAAGTGTGCAGAATTATTAACCTTCACGTATTTACGTAATTTCAATTGAAATGTCCACATTCATGTTTTTCGCGCACTTTGTCAGGAATTATTATATTGAAAACGTACAATGGATTCATATCCATGGGAATGCATATCTATCTTTAGACTGCTTGCCCTTGAAAAGAAAGTGACACCGTATGGGGGATAAGACGACGAAAGTTTTTAATACCCAATAAGAGTTGAAGTGCGTCGTTGCCTTTTACGATGTACTAGGCTTGCTGACGCTAGAGCCCTCTCACTTCACGATCAGAAGTCACGTTTGCCTGTGTTCATATTTTACATTTACAAATCCATAACCTTCAGATTTGAGAAGTTTGTCAGTTTTGTACGCCATCAAACTGCAGATAAAATTCTTGGATTTTTCGTGACATTTTACTTTGTCATATACGAACATACAAGTATACGTTGTAAATATGGATAAAGTTTTTATTGAATATTATGAAACTTCGAAAATGGCAGAAGTTAATTTTTTTTCCAACATCTAACCTTTCGTTGTTGAAGTTAGTGATATCTTTTTAATGAAATCTTTCCTTAAGAATTGGATCTTTAAATAATTTGATGTAATTTTTGTCCCAAAATGATATCTTTTAAAAGTAATTTTCAGTTATAGCGTTGTGACAATTTTATATTTAAAGTGTGAAAACAACCACTATATTAATGTCTCATTGTGGCATCTTAAAATATAAGGCTGCCTTCAGAAACGTAAGCGTTTGAATTCAAATTCCAATCGGGATAAATATTTTTTTGCAGCTACTAGTAAAAGGGGTTCTTTCAGAGAATGCATAGCGAGATAAAAGTGCAATTTTTAGCAATAAGGCTAAAAGTGAGATGATTCTCAAATGTTCTCATAAATCTGTGAATTCAACAAAGAAAACTAAATTCTTTCGTCTGACAGCATCAGCCAGTACTGGTCTTAATGTATTATTCAGTAATTTGTATTCTTGAATAAATACAAAATGAAGGTCAGCAAGTGTAATTAAAGAAGTGTACGCCACACGTAAATAAAATTGTTTTATGTTTCTCTCAGGATTGAGCCACTTGGCCTAGCTTCGTGTCGCAACTTTTCCTACTCATAAACTTTCAAAACATCACTTTTACCACTCATATCATCAATAACTAATAAGAACTTTTTGTAAGGAGAGAACACAATACACTTTATTCATTGGTTTGATTTTATATTAGAGCTTTCGTATTTTCACGATTTCTTTAATAGAATGTCCTGCAAATAATTGGGCAAAGAGTTTTTCAAGAGATCACTATAATATTCTTAGCGCACAGATTACAATATTGTAATATTTTGTAACCGTTTCTAATAAAACAAGAACGTAATGAGGTGCCGTAGTACCATTAGTTAGTTAGTTTGTTTGTTTATTTAAATTCGCATCGACAGCTGGGTCATTAGCGACTGAGAAAAATACATTATAACAGTAATCCATCTATGATTAATTGAGGTTTACAGATTCAGTGCAATGTACAGTAATTTGCAATAATTGTTTACAGGATTGCAAAAAAGGGAAGAGTAGTAACAATAATACTTAATAAGATATGCAAAAAAAAGCCATGAGCAAAACAAAGTTAAAACACTTGATAAACTATTAGTTACATATGCGACATTAGTTACATACTTTCGTATATCAACAAGCACTAAGAGGAAAGCAGAATGCCAAAGATATCCTACTACTGAGAAAGTGATACAGTGGGGGATGAACCACACTTCTTCGAAGTTTCGTTCAGATGAGGAGCCATTTTTGTGTTTCACAGATTCATTATAAAATTTCGGTTGAACAGATTGTATACAGGATGATAACATAGACATGGAAAGAGAACAAGTGAGTATCATGTCGAACATCTTTAAGAGTTGTCAGGTGACGAGCTATATTTTGGAGTCCAGTATTGAATACGAAATTGCCCACACAATTCAGATTTGGCTGAATATTCCACTCTCCTTGTAGAATTGTATAATTCTTCCTTGATACTTCTCAGATTCAAGTATACATTCCAAACTTGTGTCGTGGAGATACCTCTGCCTGATGTGTCGGCAATTTGGGCAATGATTGACTATGTGGGACAGGGTCCAAGCCGTATTGCACTGGTTACATGATGGAGGATTGGATCCGTCAATCAAATACAGATGGCTTAGCTTACAGTGACCTGTTCGTGTTCTCGTGATGTTACTTTCTGTTACTTTCCACTTGTTACTTTCTGTTAAGCTTTTTATTATGCTTAAGACTTTGAAAATTGGTTACTTTCTTATGAAGGTTGCTTCTTTTAAGCGTAGCCCATATGGAGAACCATTTTTCTTCTGATATTTTTCCGATATATTTCACTAGATCTTGGAGTGTATTCGAAATTGCCAGTAAAGTGTTTGGGATATCAGTTGTACTTCCACTAACTACTCTGGCAGTTTCCCTCTGCATTTCTGTATCTTGATTCATATCCCATACCAATATTACTTCTTTACCTGACGAGGTAATGTCATGATACACTTCTCGGATTCTAATAATCATTTCACTACAAGTTTCGTTATTGTTGATGATTTTTATTGCTGTGCGGGGATTCGAGTATAAAATGAACTTTGAGTGGTTAATATTTTTAATAAGTTTCATGGCGGTCAAGAAGGCGCATAATTCGGCAGTAAGACGGCTGGCAAAGTAGTTAAGTTGGTGTTTCACCGATACATCTTTCGTTACCACTGTTCCTCCTGTTACTTGTGTATTTTAATTGCTTTGGCATAAACTGGATAAAACATGTAATTGTAGGTCGGTTCAGAGTTTCAGATGCTCCATTTCCTTGATGAGCGCCTGATGATAAGTCTTTTAAAGCATATTTGATTATTAGTTCCTCTCTGCCATGAGATAATGTGTGTTAATTTGCTTCAATTAGAATGCTTCCGATGGGACTGGTATGGAAACATCCTGTGCATATCCGGAGACCTTGATTGTGGACTGTTTCCAGTTTTTTGAAGTCACTTTTACCAGCAGATCTGTATTTTATTGATCCGTAGTCTATTTTGGATCTCACAAGTGCTTTGTATGTTAATAATAGCAATTGTCTTTCTGCTGCCCAGTTGTTGTGTGCCAGGCATGTTATGTATGTTGATTCTCCGTTTACATTCATTAATAGTATTCAATATGTGCAACTTCCAGGTCAGCTTAGTGTCGAAGTGCATTCCTAATATTTTGATACTGGTTACAAAGCTCTGATTACCAATTTTAAGCGTAGGTAATTTGTTAATTTTCTTCTTTGAAAATATAATACACTCCGTTTTCTGAGGTGCAAACCCTGATTTGAGTGACCATTCATAAATACTATTTAATGCGGTTTTCATAATTTCTTGGCTTGAGTTAATATTTCTTCCTTTACAAAGTATTGTAATATCATCGGCGCATTTCCTAATGATAGTGGGTGGCTTGATTTTTTCGTCCGCGTCATTTATTGCTAGTAGGAAAAGTGTTACACTTAGGATGGATCCTTGAGGTACACCATTCTGGATTCTTTTCGTCATAGATAATGTTCCATTTGCTCTCACTTGCATGACCCGATCTTCCGTAAAATGTTTGATAAACTGAAACATGTTGTCTGGAACCCCAGTTTCGCTCAACTTCTGTAGGACTTGATAAATCCATACCATATTTGTGTCTTTTCGATGTCCAAGTTGACAGCTAACACATGTTGTTTGTTGGCAAAAGCTTCTTGAATATAGGTATCTATGCTTACCAGGTGGGAGGTCGTTGAGTGTCCTGGTTGAAATCCAAACTGATTACTAGATATTATATTCTTGTAATCGAGATACCATCTGAGTCGACGATTAACATTTTTCCAAAATCTTGCACATATTGCAAGACAATGATATGGGCCTGTAATTACCACTTAGTCTTTTCCTAGCTTGGGAATGGGGATCACAATAGCCGTTTTCCACACGTTTGGGAATGTCTTTTCTATCCATGTATAGTTGTATATTTTTTGTAGTGTATCTTTCCCTTCCTGTGGTAGATTTTTAAGCAAGATGTTTGGAATATGGTCTGGTCCGGGAGAAGAATTTTTGGAGGCGTCTAGTGTTGTGACAAGTTCTTTCATCGAAATAGGTAAGTAAAGATGCTCTTGAATGTGACACGCTTCTGTGTTCACCATCAGCTCTTCTCTTTCTTGTTTATTTTTGTAAGTTTGAAAGGTTTGAGAGTAATTTTGAGAGCTAGAGTTGCTGGTAAATTTGTTGGCGAGCTCATTTGCGATATCAGCGGGTTCATTAATAACTTGGGCATTTTCGGACAGCAGTAAATGTATTTGATTTTATCTTTTGTTACCTTGTATGGAACTAATTTTTTCCAAGAATCTTTAATGTTATTATTCACATTGATAGATGATACATAACTTATCCAGGAGTTGGCTTTGCTATCTTCAATTATTCTTCTTGTATGAGCTCTTAGTTTTTTATATTCGATTTTATTTTCATTTGTTGGGTGTTTCTTGTACCGGTTGAAAGCATTTTGGACTGTTTAAGAGCATTTTTACATTTTTCGTTCCACCATGGTACCACGTGTCTTCTGTTTGTGGGTTTGATAATTTCTAGAGAGTCATTAGCTGCTGTTGTTATTACATCTGTAAACGATTTGATAATTATGTCAGTGTCGTGTTCTTGAAACACATCCATTTGAGATATTTTCATTTTAATTTGTTCCTGGTAGTTAAGCCAGTTGGCTTTGGAGTAGTTCCACTTAATATTCTCTTGCAGCGGATTCGAGATACATGAAGAATCGCTGATAATCGTGAAAATGGAAAAGTGGTCACTGTCGTGAGGCTCATCCAGTGCAAACCAATTTGCATTTAGAGGCCAGACTGTTGGAGCTAAGTGTGAGGTGAATTGCACTAAGCTGTCCATTATTAATATTGAAGTGTGTAGGTTGCCCGTTGTTTAGTACTGCCAAATCAGATTTTTCAATAATAGCTTCCATATTGATGCCTCTTGATTCGGGTTTATACGATCCCCAGAGAGTATTATGGCTATTAACATCACCTAATAGAATAAAGGGCTTAGGCAATTGTTTTATGATATCCTTCCCTTCATTATTTTCGAATTGATAGCTGTTTGGTGTATATATATATATATATATATATATATATATATATATATATATATGTTGCCAATACATATGGAAAAGGAAACTTGTATTTGTATTGCTATTGCTTTAATATCGGATCTTATATAAAAGTGGATTGCTTTTACATAAATTTTAACAAAAATAGCAACACCTCCACTTGCAATAGAAGAAGTTGATCTATTTCTATTGTAGCATTTGAATCCTTTTAATTTACCAGATTTATTTCCTTTGAAGTTGGTTTCCTGCAAACATACTATTTCAGGTTTGTATTTCTCACACAAAATCTGTATTCTTTCATATCGAGTATGAAAACCATTAGTATTCCATTGTAGAATATTCATCAAATATATTTCTATTTATTAAATTTAAACAGAAGTAGAAGTATCACTTCCTGAGTCTTCATTATGTGTATTACTAATTTTTAATTTGTTTATAATTCTGGTGAACCTGTTTTAATGGATCTTTCTGTTAGGAGAAGATATATATCAGTCATCATCTGGATATGAGCCTGAGTGTCACAGGGATAATATTTAACTATAATAATAGGGTTTTTAGCTCCAAAGTTTTCAAGGAAATGTTTAAATTATATGTAATTGAGGGGAAATTGTTCAGGTTTTTCATCAATAATCTTCCGGATAGGCTTAATTAGTTCATTAATAGATTTGATTTGAATGTCTTCTTGTTTTACTGTGTTTTCACTTTTATCATTTTTAGTTTTTTTCTTTTTCTTGATTGGTTGTTTTGGGATGTCATTATTAGTAGTTTTGGATGTGCAATTATTAGCATCAGGTTGACAGGAAGATTCACTTGTTAAAGATCTTTTATTCATAATTGGCAAGTTACTGCTATTAACCATACTATACTCATCTATCTGGTTCAAGGTGTGTTGTGGCACTTCTTGTTTTATCATTGCCTCCTGTTCTTGACATTGTTTTGGAGTGTCATTATTAGTAGTTTTGGGTGTGCAGTTATCATCATCAGCTTGAGAGGGAGATTCTGAAGTTAAAGTTCCTAAAGTTGATAATTGGTAAGTTCCTGTTATTAACCATACTATGTTCTTCTGTTTGGTTCAGGGTGTTTTGTGACAGTTCTTGTGTTATCACTGACTCCTGTTCATGACTTTCTTTTAATTCTTGGTTAACATAGTGAGCATTTAAGGTGGAGATCTTGGTAGGGCACTGGTTGGCAAGATGGCCAGCTTGTCTACAGTTGAACCAGGTCATGGTGTCACTTGTAAAGGAAATCCTATATGATGTATTGTCATAAAATATGGTCATTGAATCTGGTACTTTATTAATGTCCTCTGGGTCAGTAAAAATCTGTCTCCTGAAACTCATAATGTGTGAGAAACCAGGTTCTGTAACTCCTGCTTTGATGAAAGAAATTTTAGAGTGATTTTGTATGTTTTTCTTGATTAGCTCTCTTTCAATTACGTCATGAGGTATGATAGCACAGACAGTTGATCAGATAATTCTCTTTTGTTTACATATTTGGAGTTAAAATATGGTTTTGAATATTAATGATTATCAGTTATATTGTCAGGAATTTTCTTACTGCTTAAGAAAACACATACTCTGTTGTTATAAATCGTTGATATAAACCTTACATTCGTGGAGTCAACAATTGTGGCCAGCTTATTTAAATAGTCTTTTATAGTAAGTCCTTCTTTTGATTCTATTACTATAGCTTGATCCTTGTTGGGGAAAACATCTCTTGAGGGTACACTAGCATATGACTTCTTATCTTCTTGGTTGTTCGTCATGTTGGTAGATTCTTTGATTATGTTGCTGTTGTAGTCATCATTTGGCATAATACGTCCAGCCAGCTGCACACGCAGGCGACTTGACTGTATTCTTGTAGTTTGTACAGTAGATTTTCCGCATAAATAGAACACTTTACACTTCTGCACTTGTATCAAAGACTTCGGTGCGGACACGCAGCGAGAACGATGTTGACGCTACGGAATCCACGAGTCGAATGCGACCATTAGTTTCCTTTCTGCTTTCATTTCTAAAAGGTTTCTTTTCTAGCAAAAGCGATGGGTGTTTAAAGCATAATAAAGGAACAATAAATCTAGTTTTTGAAACAGAAAATTCGTTGATATGAACTATTTTAAATTATTGGAGGTATAGTTTAATATTTTCAAAGTATTCTTTTTGAGGGTTACATTGTTATGTGATCCTCCAACTATATACTAACTGGATGTCATAGCTTTAAGCTATCTCAAGAAGTTTCGACTATGTACGTATATGTGTCCCCCATACTTCTAACGGTTCATACGGGCCATAAAAAAATCATATAAATAGTCATTGCACATGAAACCCCCAATACTCTAGCAGCATTGTTAAAATTTATATACTTAATTAATTCCTGAACGATGCGTTCCATTGTCTTAAAACCTGGAATTTTGAGACCAATGGCCTCAAATAAAAGTTTCACACATCGTAATATACAGGATAAGATCTTCTTCGACATTCTGTTACATTTTTGCTGGTCCGGCGCTCCCAGATGCTACCCCATGTGTTCAGAGAATCTCAAAATCTGCCACTGTATGTGAAATTAAATAATTAATTGATATTCTATGCGATTGAATTGCACTGATGTACCTCTGTGTTCGGTAAAAATTATATAATATTACAAAGAGTAGGGTTGTACTTGTCCGATCCTGTATTTTCGAACTGACAACTTTACGTAGCTTTATGAACAGTAAAAATATTTTCTAATATTTTTGTGACTATCAAAGAAAGCGAAAAGCTAACTGTGAAGGAGGATGGTACAACTACTTCAAATGTTTTTAAGGAAGACTAGTGAATTGTTCCAAGAACATCTGCCTATAATACTGAATAAACCTTTATTGAATATTTTCACTTTCCCGTATACGTACGTATACACGGAGTGATATACGTAGTATAGGGCAAATTATGTAATGCTGCGCGAAAAAATGGCCAATTTTCGGCGGAAAAAAATTAATTGCCGGGCCGTGAAAAGAAAAAGTGGATAAAACCTGTTGCTAAATTAAGAAAAAAAATCCCCTAACACGTGGTGTAGCCAGAAACCCTGTTTTCTCGAGGTCCTTGATACCGAAAACCCAATTGAAAGGAAAACGTCCGTCTGTCCGTCCGTCCGTCCGTCTGTCCGTCTGTGAACACTGCTAGCGCCTAAACCATACGTACGATTTCATCCAAAATGGATATTTCCTGGTCAACCTGATTCTAGTCGAAACTCTGAGATTTTCAAAAAGATTCTCTAAAATTTGGGGGTTCTTTATATGAAGTCCCCCGGGGATTTTCAAAATTTTCTCAAAAACGGCTCCAAATTTTTTCTTTAAATTTCTTGTATGAATAGAGGAAAATACACTTATTAACATGGCATAGGTCCGATTTTCACGGATAACTGAATTTTCGAAAATTTTGAAAGTTTGAATTTTTCTCGGCGTCTTTCTGAAGCTACGAAATTGAAGATAGAGATTTTTTCTTCAAATAAAAGTTGTTCTGCATATTGAGTTCTTTCATAAATGTCATGTAAATGTTTTTCAAAATTTTAGTAGTTTTCGTGCAATATTGCGTGCAATATGTGCAATTTTAAAAAATTACAAAAACAACATTTTCTCAAAAACGGCTACAAATTTTTTCTTTAAACTTTTGGTAGGGATAGCGGGAAATTTACTTTATGAGATGACATAAAAGCCATATTGGTCTATCGGTTGGTGTTTTCAAAAATTACAAAAATGTAAATTATTTTACTTGTCTCTCACGTCGTTAATATTTACATTATCGGCGATTTTTTTCACATTATTATATTTACGAGTATATATACTTTAAATAATGTCAAGTAAAGTTTCTCGAAAACACTACCGTTTTTTGTGAAAAGTAGCTCAAATTTCGGCATTTTCAGAAATGCTCAAACGCCATTTTCTCATATATGGCTGCAAATTTTTTCTTGAAACCTTTGTAACAGACAGTGATAATTACACTCTTTAATATGACGTAAAGTTTATTTTGAGCTATTTTTTTTTTGTTTTTTCAAAAATTATAAAATGTAAATTTTTTGAAAGATCTCTCACATCTTTAATCTCTCACATCCGCAATTTGTAAAGATTATTATATTTGTGAGTGTAAGTGCTTCAAATAACTTCAAATAAAGTATTTTGAAAACTCAAAAATTTCTGTGAAAATGAGCTTCAAATTTCGCATTTTTGGTAGCGCTAAAACGCCATTTTCTCTGAACGGCACATAATTTTTAAAAGAAAATTGCCATTTATGACTAGGTTTTTGTGTTCTTTAATATTCTAAAATTAATGTTTCCGTTCTACCAGTAGGAAAAATTAAGGAAATGACAAAAGTGTACTTTTGGCGGTGATAGATGGTAGCTGGCAAGAAAAAGTATGTGGCAATTCCGAATAGCTAGCGAAGACCCAAGAAAATAGAAAATTAATACGGAAAGTCTATGCCATTCTGTAGGACCACTAGTTTTCAAACATGAATTGAATTGTTTTTATTTGTATTTGTTATTCTGTAAATATATCGTATGTTACCTTTATACTTTTTTTAAAGAAATAAACACGTTTCGTTAACAACTTCCCTCTTAATATGGAAATGGAAGGACAGGGAATAGGGTGGGGTTCAACATGCGAGAGTCTCGCACGGGGAAGCTATCTGATGTTTGTTCCTGTATCCATCTACTCAAGACTACATGCACTGCCGCCTCTTTCCCCGTAGAAGTTTCGGCGCCGCAAAGGCCAACTTCCTCAAAGGTAACATTTCCTAGCGCTGCTGCAGGATATTGTCCGATTAATTTAAAACTAGCGTACCCGTGTGAGAAATCTCGCATGCTATACCCCATCCTATGTCTTATTTTTCCATTTCCATATTAACCCTATAATATATGTTTTATTCAAAATCCTCTTATCCTCTGTCACTTGTTCTTTATGTCACCTTGTCAATACTGCGATGTGTCGTATGACCATCGCACGCCGCTTCCCCAGTGTCACGCCACATTAACAGAAGCTCGGAAGGACAACGGGCTCCCTCGCCTCGCCTGAATCAGTTCCGCACAACTGTGAAGGCCTCCCCGAACCCTCAACCATAAATCCAATCCTCTTTGTGCCTCCAACAAAATGACTGACTTCCAGAACAACTGCGTTAGGAACACGGGCGCTACTACGCAGTACGGTAATCCCCTTGGCCCAATAAACATATCACAGTCACAGCAGAAGAGCCACGCGCGCGCCTCTCTGTTCTAAACAATGCCATCCAATGAGAAGCCAGGAGGCGTCGGCCCCGACATAGCGATGATCATTTTATCCAATCAGTTCACGAATGACATAGAAAATTCTGGAATTCAACAAACCGACCTATGAAAACGCTTGGCAGGAAGCACGTGACAACCGTTGCATGGTGTGAAAGAGAGAAGGGGAGAATCACAGCGAGAGGCTTGAATTTTGAGACGGGTGAAAAACACGAGAGAGGGTGGTCGATCAGAGAGAGGGCAGAGACATAGCAGAGGACGGTCGAAATTGTCATCAGCATAAAAGTTATAGTTAGAGAGCGGCCGAATATCGGCCCTTAACGAAATTACGAGTGAGAGTAGCGGCGAACGACAACAGTAGCGGTTGGTGAGAGGCTAGCATAGTGCCGGCCACCACGAGATCTGCCCGGCTTGCATCCAGCCGCGGAATTTATTCCACACAGCCAGATTTTGGCATACAACGTCACACGCGGTCCAGGCGACGTTTGACGACCTGAGACGCGCGCCTGCACTACGTCATTGCTGTGCGGACACCCAACGCCGACATCCCGCGCGCCGGAGCATTCATCCCTGGGGGCCATTGTGAGGCCTGGGTCCCAACGCTCCAGCGTCGCCCCTGAGGGTCCGGCCGCGTCAGTCCATCGATCGGTGAGCAATCCCGTCGCGGTGACGTAGCCATCACGCCATCAACATCCTGTAAGTGCTCATCACCATCACTTGTTTGGTAGCCACAAACAGTATTTTCATGTCTCCAAAGAACAGTTCTTTCTAATAAATGTGTCCCCGCCATTTTGGCCGGGTGAAAAAGCTTAACTTCTGAGAAAAGTGTTCATTATTACCGTAATCAAAGAAACCAATGCAATCCTTCGACCCAGGGCACTCACCCCTGAGACGCTGAACGCCGGCAGTAAAATAGCAGGTAAGTGGGCATGCGCTTGGCGCCCCTTAAATAAATTTATTGCGTGTCCCCCCCCTGCTATGTGGGAACGACCGTCATACCTTCAGTGTGACGGCGCTTCCATCCTGTGATGTGACCCCCTCCGATTCCATTCCAAAGAATCGGCACCCGACGTGGGCGGTTGCATTACAATACTATTTTTATTTAGTATAAATCTTTCGATGAAAGATGTCATTCTTTCCTTTCTGCTCCTTGTCCTATCCTTACCCCTTACTGAATCACACTTACATTAACATGCACTACTACCACACATGCGGGGAGGCCGGTCTGGGGCTTAGAACTTATCCCGACTTGGGGTGGTATCCCGCTGGTGGGAGATAACTGGTTGGGAAATCTCCTGTAGTCGATGGAGTGTCGGTGCTGGATCTCGTCATCCAGCGGGGAGACCACCGTCACATCCCAATGGGAAAACATGCACATCACTTACGGGATTAATTATCTCAGTTGACGCGCCCGGAATCACAATCAATCAATCTCCCGTCGCTTGTACTCGCACTCAAAGCAGCGAAAACAACCTCTCCTAAAGCACCAAACTTCCTCACTTGTATCTGCAATATTCGCACAGCGGCGACGATTCTAATAATTGCCCCGTGCTTCCATAGCAGCAACCACTTACCCATGGCAGTGAACAACGACAACAACTTCCACACTTCTCTCCCTTCATCCAAATAACAACAACCTTCACTCTCACCAAATTCTCTTGTAGTAACGTCAACCACCTTCCCCGAAGAATCTTTGCAAAAACTGACTTCTTTCTCCAACATCTGCATAACTAAAATAATCCTAACGCTAATTCAGTGTTTTCACAGTAAGAACGTCACCAGCCAGTTGCAAGAAAGGTAACAACGTTTATGCTTCTCTCCCTTTATCCGCATTACAACAATGATCCAACCCCTCTCAGTGCTCATGTAGCAACGTCATCATCCACCACACGCCACATGATAACTTCGACATTGCTCTTTCCACATTTCCATAGCCCTAACGGCTCTAACCATTTCCCAGTTCTCCTTTAGAAAAGGCAAACGCTTCTCGTGAAACACTATGGCAACAACATTGTCACTGCTCTCTCTGCATTCGCGTAGAAACAACGAATATAATCCCTCCCCCCAGCGAGAATTGCCATAGCAACAAGGATCCTAACTCTCTCTTACTGCTTCCATAGCAACGTCAAGAAACGTCACGACATCCAACATCTTCACTGTTCTCCCAACATCCGCATAGCTCGTACAACGAGCCTTACCCGCTCCCAGAGCTCCCAAACAACATCAACCACATCGAAATACCACGGCAACAACGTTTGCATTCCTCTAAGAACTTCCACGTCAGTATAATGACCCAAAACCTCTTTCTATAGTCCTTCAAAGAAGTCAACAAGCACTCAGGAGAAAAGATGTACACTTATCACTCCGTTCCCTATTCCCACAAAGCAACAACGATACTAACCCTCACCTATTGCTTCCGTGGCGACACCCCCAAAAGTAGCATGCCTTCAACTTCAATTCTCCCTGCATCCATACAGCAATAACGATCCTAACCCCCCACATAGCAATGTAACGCAATAACTACGAGAAATAACGGCAAGAACTTGCATACTTCTTTACTATTTCCGCAGAGCATCGCCAACCGTACCCCGCGCCCCACCCGAGTGTTCTGTGGCAACAGCGTCGCCCAGCCCCGTGCGCGCCGCGCCGCGCCGCGCCGCTGGCGCCGCCGCTCTGGCGCGTCGTGCTCCGTGCCGCGTTATTAAATTGCAAATGCCGCGCGATCCAGCGGCCCTCGCCGTCGGCAGCTTTTGGCCCCAGGGCCCGCGCGCTTACAGGCACGTGCGTGCTCACGGACGTTCTGTTACGCTCCTCGATATCTATTTCGTTCTTTCTCTAGTGATGTGGCTGTGCGTGTTTACGGGTGTAGAGTAACGCTCATCCTCATCTGAGGATCTTCCACCAGTGCTGTGGCCTGCTTAATCCTTATCTGGGCAACTGGGGTCCATTAGACCCCGAAGCAAAATGTTTAATATTTTTGTGAAAACTATCCAAGGTATTTGGAAAGATTTTTGTGACTTTGTTACGGTGCTTTTTTAATTGTTCCCGCAACCATTTTACAAAAGCGATACTGAATAAACAAATCTTCATCTTTTTTCAACCGGATGTGGGTTAATGCTGAAGTCTAGAATGTTTGCTGCGGTCTTATTGATATTTTAAACTTTTATTTCAGAAACAACATCCGCTTTCTGCTATTCCGTCTTCCTCGTGCACTACCAATCACTGTACGCTCATGCCTCATGTGAGGCAGAACAACAATAACATAGGCACACACAAAAAAAAGTTGTCAGTCCCAAAGATGTGAAATATGTTTCTCTATGTATTACGACGGGCTGAATCCGAAACTAAATCCAGAATTGCGCCATGACCCTCCATTTTTTTAAATCGCTAAAAAAATCCTGAAATTATATTATTTTTTGTTTTTTGAGGGGAGTTATTTTCAGACCCAAAACATGACATATATCTTTCTCTATGTTTGATGATGCGCTAAATCCGAAAATGAAGCCACAATTCCGCCACCACCCTTCAATATTTTTAAATAAAAAACACAAACAATTTACAATCTACAATTTCACTGTGGTTTTTCGAAATAAAAAAAGGTGAACGGTAGTGGTGCATTTCTTACATCAGAGCGGATTTGCCTTTTCGAAATACACAGAGAATCACGAGTTAACTCTTTCGGTCTCTTTCGGTCTGTGTGCCTGTGCTATTTTCATAACAATTCATGCCAAAACTCTCGTTTCTACCTTTGTCCCCAAATTAACATAATATGTATGAGTTAGGGCAGACCTCCCAGAGCTCAAGAAACCTTGCGTAGATAGCACTTCTCCCCATAGTTCATCAGAGTTTTTAACTATTTTGAAAGTAAGTAAATAAATGAAAGGCACCTACATGTGTTCACACTAGCTCAATATTTACTGATTTTATTGTGCAAACACTAAATTTTAATGATTTTAAAATTAATGTAATGAACGCTTTATCTGTCATCATATAGTCGTCGTACGTCGTCATAAGTAAAATCTTTTCTGCTGCATCACTGTTTCTATACAATTAGAGACTATACTGACCATCAAAAGAAAAGTAATGTTCATTTAAAGAAAACAATGATATATAGTTAGTTAGTTTAAATTTGTTTTGTATAATTTTAAAAGAAGACTTAGTACGCCTGTAACTATACATGCAACACTCGCCATGCTTGATACTCGGATTGACATGAAATTTTGCCAGCTTGTTTAGCACCTTTTAAAATCCATAAATATTGATTTTTGAAGAAAGAAGCACCGCAAGTAGTGGTTTTGCGACAATTAGTATTCAGATCTTTCATGACCTGCTTCCTGTCGTAGTGCGGAAATCACCGCGCCCCGCCACTGTCGTCAGGGTCTCAGTTGCCTGGGATGGCACGCAGAGTGTTAATAACAGGTGTTTACAAGACAGGTTCGGAAAGACAAGAAGGTCGAACACATACGTGGAATAATCCAAAAAATCCTACAATTATTGCAAAGATAAGAGCCTCTGAAAATGTTATCTCGATATGGGACAAATAAATAAATACATTTCACTTTTGCATGGACACAAAATTTTCACAATATCAGTTCTAATAAAAAACGTTTCAAAACAATGACATCACGTGCATCGCACGTAAGTTTATTTTTCACGTTTCTTAAAAAATAGCGTTGGTTTACGACTTCGGTAAAATGATTAAGAATGCGTGTTACAATGGCGTTCAAACTAAAAAGACACCAACGGATATGACCTTTGCCATCAGTCGTGAAAGAACGAACGCGCTATAAAATCTGACATCGATTGATTAACGTTTTTGGCACTGCCGATGCAATTTTGTTTGTTGCAGGAAGCGCGGAGGTCATGAAAGGTCTTGATGCAAAACGTCTCTAAGACACTATTTCTAACACTCCCTAACACTTCAAAATTCGAATAGTATATGGGTTTTGCTTGGTGTTCTACCAGCTGGCGAAATGTTGAGAATGTTTGCTGCACTCGCTTCCAATACCGGATGTCCCAAAAAAGGGGAGCTGTCTTCCCACGGACGATAGACGTTGAACACTCAGGGTTTCGCCAGTCTGTGCATGTGAAGGACACAGAGAACAAAACTATTTTTCCTACATTTTTATTCATAAGCAAGACGGCCGGGGGTCCCACCTTTTCTTCAGTTACGTACCACTTAAAAGCCTGAAGCAAATTAGAATACCACTAGAACGAAAATAATTTCAAAACATGTTAAATATATGGCTTAATATTATAGATTAAAGATTTTTGATAAAAAAGATATATTATTATTATTATTATTATTATTATTATTATTATTATTATTCCACTACATCACGACTAAAGATATTATGAGTCGGCTGAATATAAAATCTACTTCAGGTTGCAACCAGCTACCTAAGGAGTAGATCTAGGGACTATCGGTGCCTCCACAATATTATGCGCAAAATGTGGGCTGTTCCAAATAAAGCTGTTTCTTGCACTTTATTATTATTATTGCTCCATATCACGACTACAGATGTTATGAGTCGGCTGAGTATGAAATCTCATCCAGGTTGCAACCAGCTACCTAAGGTGCAGATCTAGGGACTGTCGGTGCATCTACAATACTTTGCCCAAAATGTGAGCTGTGCCAAATAAAGAAAATTTCTTGCACTTCCCAGTCCTTTGAATGACCTGGAAGTTTGGCCAAGTTCTTACACAAATTTTGCGGAACAAATCCCAGAGCTCCGATAACTATCGGGACGACCTGTGCTTTTACGCCCCACATTTGGCTGATCTCAATTTCCAAACTTTTGTATTTAAGACGTTTCTCTGCCTCCTTGGTTACGACATTTTGATCGCAAGGCACAGCAACATCCACAAGCAGACACGATTTTTTCTCAAAATCCCGGATAACCCGGTCTCACATTCTTCAGTGCCCAGATATTTGTAAGTTTTACCTGGTTCAAGGATTTTTTTCTTTTAGCTTTTCAGCTACCATTAGCCTTGTTGTGTCATTGTCAATTAGGAATTTTTGTTCAACATGGAGTATTTTTTGTTGAACTTTATACGTGTGGTTTGACTTAGAAGATGCCTCGGCTAGGAGTGATATTTCACGCCGTGTGTCGGCTATCCGTTTCATAATTCTTTTCATCCATGGAGGTACGGAGCTTTTTACTCTGTCTGGCTGTCGGCCATCGGTGTTCTTGGCTGGTCCCAAGATTATCTGAGATACTAGATATCCAGTAGCATACACGGTGTGATTGATTTCAGTAATATCTAGATCTCTACTTGAGGCCTGTACAACCTCATTTAAGACAGAATTCGCTGTTTCTATCACTCTCTTAGCTTTAGCATTTTCGTAAATTCTCCTCAACGGTGCACGAGATTCGAATGGAAGTAGGCGAACTCATTCTATCTCGCGTCGGAGGAGGTCCCGCATCATGTCATTATCGTGTGCCTCATGGCCAGATGAAGTTTCACCACTGACGGATGTTTCATTTGGAAGAGATGAACCTTCAAGAGGACCATCGTTTTCAGGGATATTAGATGGTTCCAAATGTTCGTCATGTGGATGGTTTGATCGATGAACATACTCTGCGTTTCTCTGGATGTCTGCAAGTTGTTCTGATGTGAATTTTCCACTGCTGAGTATGTATCGTCGTTGACTGGCAAGCTTCTTTGAGTCTAGGGTAGGTCTCATATCTGGGTTCCGCTCTCCCCAAATCTTAAAAACTTCTATTTCTGAGCCCCCATTTTTCGCTTTTGCATAGTAAAAGCACCACATCACCTCCATTAATTCATCCCGGGTTCATCTCTGACGATGGCTTCGAGCTACTGCCGGCTCTGTGTCCCTGGGACTAACATCCGTGGGATAGCCAGATGTCGACAAGGTGACATTAGCTCGGTTCCTGAGCAGGTATGGGACATTGGTAGAACAAGGCACGTTAAGGTTCATTACATTGCTTGTTCTATTCATTTTGCTCATTGGTTTCAAGTGAAGATTCGCAGGTAGCAAGTTCGAGTTCACAGATCACACTTAACCTTTGGGTTGTTTCCTGCAATCCGTTACTGCGACCCACGGTTGCCTCGGGGCATCCCCCCGCAGGGCCCAGCAAGGGATCCCTCCGATCGCCAGTCGGCATTACTAAACCCTACGGGATTTTCACTGACTGCTGAAGGCAGCCTCCTTCGCTGGCTAATGCAAGGTTCGGGCCTCCACTCTAATCAGTGGCCTGGTGTGCCAACCCAGTTTCTCTCCTGTACCCTCCATGGGCCGATAACAGGAAGTCCAAAGGTTCATGACCCTTCTCTCTCTGCTTACTTCCCACTCTCCTCAAAATGGAGTACTTCTTCGTCTGACCCCTCACCTTCAACCTATTCAGCAAGGGAGGCCTTACCAGTAGCTAGGCTACCACTGTCATAGCTCTCAGGCTCATGGGGGTACTCAAGCTCCACCACCAACTGCAAGGTCGTGTACTCCCTAGGTGGAGTTATTATTATTATTATTATTATTATTATTACTATTATTATTATTGTCTTAAAATAATTTTTAAGATACATTGTATTTAATTCATAATTATAATATGTAAATTTTAATGTTCCGCCACCAGGTTGCATAAACCTTCTTGCGGAAATAATAAATATCTATCTATCTATCTATAAGAGGCAATCTCAGCATTTGCTCAATGGGTCAGGGAAAGTGGACAAAAATTTGATCGAGACGGGCTTCATTGACCCGGAAGCTGAAGTACATTATTATTGTTCATCCAAACATTTGATTGCAGTACGGCGCCTTATGGAGTATTGACCTCTCTTTCTATCCAATACAATTTTACATAAGACTCTCTCTTTCTACCGCAAGCTATGTTGGCGATTCAGGAGGCTCGGGGTTATTTGGCTCGTCCATCCTGTTTCACGCGCAAATACTTAACAAGTTCATTCAACTTGTTAAGTATTTGATAGCTTCGGCGTTGTTGATCTTAGACAATTTAATTTTTTACCAGATATTCCCAGAATTCTTATGCATGTGGTGGTTATATTGTAATTTAGTTTTACGGTTTAATTTCCATGAAATCAGTGATAAATAATAGCCAAATGCTTACTTCTGAATTTTGACGTTCTTAAATTTTCACTATGCAAGAAACTTTTTTATTATTGCAGAAAAGCACAAACACCCAGCGGATGAAATGACTAGAGAAGTCCAAATTTTGACATGAGACCAACCACATTTTTGTATGGATCATGGTTCTTGAGTTAGATGGTAATAAAAACAATATTTCATGCGCTCCGAACATCTTATGTCGCTTAGTGATCTTGAATACTTCTCAGCGATTCTCAGCAGGCCATGTGAAAGGAAAAATAGAGTATTTATTTTTGAATTTCACTTATTAAATATAGTGAAATACATTTAAATATATCAGTTAATAGTATTAATATCGAAGACATTAAACCAGTAGTTGTCGTAAAACGTGCTTTCAAATGTTAATATCAGATGAATTATGAGTTGAGTGTTCGAAAAGAGTATTATGCATTGTCCGCATATAACCTTGCAGTATCTGATATCATCCATGTCACCTCACCTTTGTGAATGGGCATTTTCCCTTTATTTTACATAAAAAGTGGATAAATTGGACGTGTAAAATTACTTGAGACTGAAAATTAGCAATATTGACGTTGATATCGATGTCATTCGCGCAAAACAATTCAAGCCTTGTCAGTATGTAAAGAATAAACAATCTGTTACAACTGGATTTGGACTTGATTTGCTGTTGATATTTCAGTTTTAACTCTCATTTTAAGGTCTGTTTTTTAAATAATAATAATAATAATAATAACATAGACATAACATAGCCGACTCATAACATCTTCAGTCGTATCAGTATAGAAAAATAATAATAATAATAACTAATGGTAGTTGAGAAGCTAAAAGAGAAAATTCAAGCATGGGCTCAACGAATTAGACGTTACAAACGCAGAATAGATTTCCGTGTACAGAATCGGTTGTTTGAAACAGACGCGATGAAATTCTATCGCAATCTGATTCAGAAACCGAATGGCAAAGCTGTCACTCCTTCAAAAGATGATGTCGAGGCATTCTGGGCAGCAATCTGGGAAGAGAGCAGATTCTACAACAAAGATGCATCTTGGCTTCAATCTGAAGTTGATGCTGCAAATGAACTATTGGAAACAGTAGGAGATGTTCACGAATTCTCGGAAGAGGACCTCTTCCAAGCAATTTAGAACATGGGAAACTGGAAATTCCCCGGGATTGATAAGATCCAGATTTATTGGATTAAGAAACTAACAGCATTACATCCGCATCTAGCAAAGGCTATTAATAAAATTTTAGAAAATCCAAAGGAACCCCCGGAATGGCTGACATGCGGCATCACATATCTGCTACCCAAAGAGGGAGACAGCTCTTTGGCGAAGAACTACAGGCCAATCACTTGTCTGCCAGTACTGTCCAAAGTTATCAGTGCAGCCATAGCTGACAAAATGTGCAGACATCTAGAGAAGAATCATCTAATGCCAGTTGAACAAAAAGGATGGCGTAAAGCTTCTTATGGCTGTAAGGAAATCTTGCTACTGAATAAAGTCATTTTGGATGATGTAAAGTGAATGATGAAACGTAATTTGAGCATGGCTTGGATTGACTACCAAAAAGCCTTTGATAGTGTACCACACGATTGGATTTTGAAGACCCTGGAAATCTGTCGATTTCATCCTAGACTTATTGAATTTTGCAAGGCAAGCATGAAGTCGTGGAGTACCAGTTTACTAATACAGAGCAGAAAGGAAGCAGTAGAAACCAGAAGTATTCAGATCAACAGGGGTATTTTTCAAGGAGATTCGCTATCCCCTCTGCTGTTTTGCATTAGTTAGATCCCACTATCTAGACAGTTGTCGCAAGCTGACTTTGGTTTTAAGCTCCATGGTGATGAAAGGCCAGTATCACATTTGTTTTACATGGATGATCGGAAAGTGTGTGCTAAGAATGAAGCGATTCTCTCCCAAATGCTGTCTGTCGTGAACGACTTTAGCAATGACATCTGCATGAAGTTTGATCTCGACAAATGTGCAAAAATCAATTTAAAAAGAGGAAAACTGACAACGTCAGTGAGCATTGAAGTTGATATGCACACTGTGATTCAAGATCTTGAGCCAGGTAAAACTTACAAATATCTGGGCATTGAAGAAAGTGAGACCATCTCGAACGACACAATGAAAGAGAGAATTCGCAGGGAGTATTACAGACGAGTGAGACTTGTCCTGCAGTCCGCTCTGAACTCAAGGAATAAAATATCAGCAATAGGTAGTTTGGCGGTGCCTGTAGCCGAATACAGTTTCGGACTAGTAGACTGGACTGAACAGAAAATTCGCATCATGGATCGAAAAACCAGAAAACTGCTTACAATGCATCATGTCGCCCACCCCCGAGCTGATGTACATAGACTTTATGTTTCACGTAAGGAAGGAGGAAGAGGCCTGTGACAAATTGAAGCCTCCTGGCACAATGCAATAACCGGGATGGGAAAGTATGTAGTCAGCCATCAAGGTGACCCACTAATGAGGCAGGAAATGAAATCTGACCGAAGAATGGGAAACAGAGGCATTGTAAGTGTAGAAAGATGCATTGCGAACAAGACTATGCAAGACACCCAGAATGACAGAGACACTGAACTTATGATGCTACTTAACATGAAATTTGAGACACAGAAAATGTTAAAGAAATCGTGGAGAGACAAACCACTCCACGGACAATATCTAAAAAGAATGGACAAGGTGCAGATCAATAAAGATCAATCATTTATGTGGCTTAAAAGGGGAAGAATGAAGCCAGAATCGGAAACACTTGTAATAGCTGCCCAAGATCAGGCCTTGAGAACACGACATTATAATAAAGCGGTTCTCAAAATTTCCCAAGATGATAAATTCCGCATTTGTCAGGAACACGTAGAAACCATTGATCATATTGTCTCAGCTTGTCCAATTCTAGCAAAGACCGAATATTTGAAAAGACACGACAGGGTGTGTAGCTACCTCCACTGGCAGATCTGTACCGCCCTCGAAGTTCCGAACACATGCCCCAAGTGGTACGAACACTCACCGAAACCGGTAACGTCTGTTGGATTGTGTACGATATTGTACGAGCAACAAATTCAAACTGATCGCACGATAGCGGCAAACAAACCGGATATAGTTATCCGGGATATGGAGAAAAAATCATGTTTACTTATCGATGTTGCTGTACCTTGCGATCAAAACGTCATTACCAAGGAGGCAGAGAAACGTCTTAAATACAAGAGTTTGGAAATCGAGATCAGCCGAATGTGGGGCGAAAATGCACAGGTCGTACCGATAGTTATCGGAGCTCTGGGATTTGTTCCGCAAAATTTGTGTAAGAACTTGTCTAAACTCCCAGGTAATCCAAAAGACTGGGAAGTGCAAGAAATCGCTTTATTTGGAACAGCCCACATTTTGCGTAAAGTATTGTAGAGGCACTGATAGTCACCGGATCTGCTCCTTAGGTAGCTGGTTGCAACCTGGAGTAGATTTTATATTCAGCCGACAGATAACATCTTTAGTCGTGATTTAGAGGAATAATAATAATAAAAAGATAACAATGTTAACAATAAATGCATTAATAACAATAACCGCATTAATTCTACACTTATGATGTTTCTGTACAGATAATTTATAATAACATATACGACTTTTAATACACTGCACTCCACTTCACTTCACTTCACTTCTCTTTCTACTTCTGTATTGCACTACACTTCACAACACGTCACCACACTTCAATACAAATACTATAAACTAATGCATCTAATAATTATAACAATACTAATAATGATAACAATAATTAATAACAGTAATAATAATAATAAAAATACATTCTATAAATCTAACTTACTTACTAATAAAATTTACAAATATCATTTGTTAGTTTACTTTTAAATCTATGAACACCTTGAGGAAAGGGTTCCAAGGCTGTCGCAGGCAACTTATTCCAGTCCGTTATAGTTCTATTTGTAAAGGAAAATTTTCCGACATCTGTTCTCTGTGGCCTGAACTGAATTTTGTGTTTGTGATCCCCTCTACTAAAATACGTGGGTCTACTGAGCCGGATGTGGATAACTTTCCAAGCTGGATAACCGGCATACGCTTTGTACAAAGCACAGAGTCTTGCCTTTACCCTCCTGATTTCTAGTGACTCCCACTCTACTTTCTTTCTATTGCTTCGGAAAATAAGTTTACATGCTCTTCTCTGTACTCTATTCAAATATTCCTTTTGTGAGGTTCTATAAGGGTCCCAACAAATCGTCCCGTATTCCATTAATGGGCGAACTAGAGATATGTAAGCTAATTTTCTCGCTTTCGCAGTACTCTTTTTTAGTATTCGCATAGTAAAATGTAAGGATCTCTACGCTTTCCCTTCGACAAAGTTGACCTGATTTTCCCAACTCAATTTGCTATCAAAAATTATTCCCAAATACTTAGAAGACACGACTCTTGGAATTTTTTCGTTGCCTAAACTGTATTGAGTTTCAGTATACTTGCGACCCCTACCAAACGTGATGGTTTTGCTTTTCGAACTATTTATTGTCATGCTATTGTTTTCCGCCCAGAAATGTAGTCTATTTAGATCACCCTGCAAAATATCCTCATCTACTTTTGATTGAATAACTCGATATATTATACAGTCATCTGCAAATAGTCGTACCTTTGAAATTAAATTGTCTGGCAGGTCATTCACAAAAGCTAGAAAGAGGAGAGGTCCAATAACGCTTCCTTGAGGAATCCCTGAAGTTATCTTTGCTAGATTTGAAAATTGTTGTCCAACCCGGACTTTCTGTTTCCTATTTCGAACAAGCTCATCAATCCACGCGACAACTCTGGTGTCAATACCTGACTGCAGCAATTTATGAACCAGTTTGTCGTGTGGCACAACATCAAATGCCTTTGCAAAATCTATTATTACGGCGTCCACCCTCCCACTATCATCAACTTCATCTGCTATATCCTGAAACAACGATACTACCTGACTCTCGCAAGAGAAACCATTTCTAAAACCATGCTGTCCCTGAAAGAGCCATTCTTTTTGTTCCCATTCTTGTCTAATATAGTTTGTTATCAAATGTTCCATTAGCTTACATACAACTGACGTAAGACTTACCGGTCTATAATTGGCTAAAACAGTTCTGTCACCACTCTTAAAAATCGGAACAACGGTAGCTAGCTTCCAATCGTCGGGCACGCTTGAGTTGTTGATTGAAACATGAAATAATCTTGTTAAATACGGTAAAATTGCCTCTCCTCCGAGTTTAATTATGTCAGTTGAAATGGTATCTGGACCCCGCGACTTTCCGTTTTTCATAGATTTAATTCTGATTAAATCTGAGTGTGGTGACTTTTTGATATAAAAACGGAACTGAAGTAGGAATTGAACGCGTTTGCTTTTTCCCGATCATCTATTAGTAACGTGTTCTTTGTATCTCTAACGATAGGATCTTCTTGTTTTGCTTCTGGACGTAAATGTAGCTTCTCTATGCGCACGTTTTATTTAGCACTCTTTTTGCTTTCAGTGGTAGGAGTAGAGCTAAAGTTGAGTTACCTTTTTGTTAGCAATGCAGAAAAATCGCATCTGGATTTCGTTTACCGTTGCAATAATGTTTTCTATAACTCGGGAAGGAAATATCTAGTTTTTGAACTGTTGCTAATCTTGCGCTTTTTTAAATTTTATTATTATATTTTTTTATATTTTATTTATCTTTCAACTATCGTATTTACAGATAAAATGTTGGGAAGGGATTCTGGAATTTAAAAATATGCGCAAATATTCTTCTCCCTCCTTCGTCATATACAGTTTTCACGGTTTTTTGCCCAAATAAATGAAATCAAATCAAATCATATATGCATCAAGTCGTTTGGTTGTGATAATTATAATAGCTCTACGGAAAGTGGTTGAAATTTCGTCATTTAGAGCAAGCAAGTATGCGAGTTTGAGGTTATAATTTCCGAAGCGAAAATGTAGAGTATTTTAAGTTCGAAGATTGAATGTTTGTAAATTCAAAGATTTGTGTGTGTATGAACGCAATGACCCACAAATGTTTGGCACGTTTGTAGTAAGGATATTACTATAAATAGCATGTGATGCATTATGTTTTTATTTCACGGTAATCGACGAGGTTTCTTGTTATACTGCATTACATCCTAGTAAATTTTTAATCTTGGTAAATGAAAAAAAATTAATTGCGTTTTCAAAAATGTCTAACTTTTTGTTCACAGTGAACAGAGATTTTTTAGTTACAGAAATGGTAAGCAACTTATGCGTCATGCGCAAGTATTGCTCTCACATTTTTCTTAATGCTTCCCTGACTTAATTGCTTACTCCATGAACAAACTGGAAGCAGCAACCGTTCGTCACGACTAAAGTCAAACCCGCGTTTCCAATCGCAAGTACATCGCGCTAAACGACACGCACCCAATCAATGCCAAATAGTTGTCCCGAGAATGCCGACCAAATGAACAGCGAGGATTTCCATTAATTTTATATTCGCACCCTTTTCCGGAATAAATTCTCAGGCCACGAAATTCCTTGCATAATTGAAAAGCAGAGAAATCGACTTTTTCTCATAAAAAAGAAACGCGCTGTTGCCAAATACAGGCTGAGTGCTTCGACTGGAGATTCCCTTGAGAGTTTTGTGTCTAATCTGAAGGGAAGGGCTTTGGGTTTACCCTTAGGTTGTTTTTTTTGTTTGGAATGCGTCTGTCATTTTCCGAAGCAATTCTCTGCGTGCGGCTGGCTGCCTCCGCTCCTCAATCAAGGCGACGACGTTGGGAATTTCGGCGTCCGCGTCTCGAAGAATGACGAGTTGCTGAGGTCGGAGGCGGGAAGTCGAGGGAGGGACAGACGACGAGAAGTTTTGCTGAGCGGAGTTTTTTCTTTTTTGTACAGCCCACTTTCTAGACCGAAAACATGACATTTTTCTTGAAAATAGTAATTTAAGATTTTAGCTTAAAAGCTATCAGAAGATTCTGTCAAATTTTAATTATGGTAAGTAAATACCATTGTTAAAATTATTACAAATTTTTAAGTCTTTTTCCCCAGCCATTTTAAAATTATTTTCGAATTCCAATAATCGAATATTAATTGCAGCACAATGTTCGTTCACATTTATACTGAATACATGAGTTACTTTTGTAGATCTATTTTTGTAGATTAGTATGTTTTTTTCCGGAATTCTCTTCAAAATTAAAACACTACCTTAAAGTGATACGTCTTCTGCCCTCTCTGCGTAGAGGAAAACTGAATTAATATTCTTCTTGATATTAATAACTACTATACCATAAATTAAATATACCGGGAATTAATGAATTCATCTCGTAGAATTAAATACTCACAGAAAATAAATCCGGGATCGTCTAGGATAGTGGAACGAGCGCTACGTTAGAAGAACTGCATTTGATTGCATAAAATAACATTATTCTACTTAGTATTATAATTAATAAATAACATTATTCTACTTAGTATTAACGTATATTGCTTCCATTTCATCATTAAAAATTTCTGTATTTAATTTTTCAATTTTTTTAATTCAATTATTTAATTTTTCACCTCATCGTTCATGTAATAATATTTATGAGGGTTTTCTGTTATGTTCAGGTATGTTCGTCTTTCAGCAGCCTGCGCTTTAATTACTTAAAATCATAAGGTCTCTAGACCCGTGTGTACGCCAGACAGTTCACAAATTTTAAACTATAATTGGGGAATGTACGAAAATTGCATTAATAGTAATTTTGTAATCGCTAAGTGAGAAATGTTTTACCCTTACAATGTGACACCGTGTCTGTCTACGCTATTCTTTCTTCCCCATAATTGGCAATGAAGTGCACGTTATTGATGCTAGTCATCACATCTCATTTCTTTGCAGCTTCTGATTTCCTCATACTATCCCAAGTGTACGGACACGCAAAATGTATGCAAACATTTCCTAACACTCCAGAGTTCCCTGCTGGTCGCTCAGAAAGTTTACTTTCCCATTTGGTAAACAAGCAAACATACCTGGTTTCCTGAAGGGGTTTTATTCTCAACTTCATTGTAGGAATTAAAAGTTTCACAATTATTTGGTCCTGACTGTTTATGGAAGAACTTATGAAAAGATTGAACAATATTTTGTAAACATATCCCATGCGGTAATGCATATTTACTTTCTCCCACTCTACTTGTGTAGTATAGAGGAAGAAAAAATATAAACTGAAATAATAGAAACTGAATACTAATCAGAGATATTGATATGAATTAGAAATACAATGTAGGTGAGGTTACGGTTCGACTTAAGTCTAAGGTTCTTTTAGAACACCTCAAGTGTATGATAGTGAAAATATTATTTTTAAATTAATTTTCTGTAAACTATGTAACATGTTTTCTCGTTTTAGCACACTATCTTGATTATTCCTTATTCAGTTACGAAATTCTCCCCATAAAATAGTATTTGCACTTATTTTTAGCAATGTGCAATACTAAACCTTGTAAAGCAATATATAGCACAAATAAATGATTATGATTGCAGGCAGCATAAGGACATTACACTAATTTAATCGAAAAAAATTGAACAGTAAATTTATTGGCGTAGGACAGTTCAGTGTTCTTCAACGAACAGGACGAACTAATATTTTTAAGGCGTTTCTTTAAAGATTGCGATGTCAAAGCAGTAAACGCTGGTGATTTCCGCAAATAATTTACTTAATAGGTAATTATTCCATATATAAATTACATAACTTGATACAATATGTTTAGGACGAAGGCCTTTAACACTAGAACGCCCAGTTTTCTTGCCGCCCCCCTTAGAATGCCCAGAGGAGTCGTTGCGACTCCGAGCCTTCAACGATACTTCTTCAAAGGAAATATTGCAAAAATATTTACTTTCATTAGTATAAAAATATTAAAGATAATTATTTAGCATATAATGGAGTGCGCCACAACTTAAATATATTTTAAATAATTCTCGCCAATTCTATTGCGCAGAATGGAAGTTAAAGAAACATCTTGGTCGGATTGAGAAAGGAAACGTACAAAATAATATGCTGAAAAGTAATCTTTTATATTTTTGCAATAATACCAATAGGATGTCATAAACTTTTAATTTTCCGTAATACGAGTTTCACATGTGTCAGAAAAATATTTCCTTTGCATGACACTTCCCATACTGTCACGAATTATGTCAACTTGATTAATATTAATTATTTTATTTAAATATTATTTATTACAAACCAACATACGCTAAAAATATTTGTTTGTTTCACACCGATGGAAACTTGATGACCGTTTCATTACGGAGTTTTCAAAGAAAATTAATCATATTTTGTAAATGTCACTTAGTTTTTCGGATTGTATTTACGTTCTACATTACTGACTTTACTAGGTATACAGTACAAAATACGTCCAGTTGTATGATTCAAACATTTAATGCCTTGTACAGGCGACAGTTTTCAAACACATTTAGAATATTATCCAGACATTTGATCAACACCTGCAGTGTATTCTGATGCATAGTTCACTGCTACATTTTTGAAGAGTTTCCTCTCGGTATTCAGTACTTCCCCAATATTTCCAGTGAATGAAAAACAAATTGACGCACCTCTCTTTAGTGATCATTCCCCAAAAGTCATAACTGTTTGCTGCTTTCATTCGGTTTGTGTACCATAAACTTTGTAAATTCATAGAGTTTGGAAGGAAAATAACGACGTGTCAACTCTGTTCATCTGACGTAATACGTCTACAGTTTATAACTGTATCATTTCATACTCGTACTAAAGAAAAATATTTTTCAGGTAAAATCAGCGAAATTACCCTTTATTTCTTCTCTCTTATTAATTCGAAATTCGTGAGACAGTGAATAAAAACGAAGTATATGTGACCACATCATCACTACCTGGAGTCCAAATAGCCCTTCTGTACATTAAAAATTTGGCCTAAAGTCGGAACATTTCCCTTTATATAAATAAAAATAAGAAGAAATATTTTGTCATTGAACCTACATGTGATAGCAATCCTTTTCTTTCAAGTGACAGTAATTTGATTTTTAAAAGAATGATGTTTTTGCCATTTCTTGACGAAAGAACTCATGATTCAAGAGTTTGCATGTATTGAACGAGAAGACCTGAAAATAATGCAAAGCGGAAGGAATGCTCACATATTTTTTAAAAAGATATCTAAAATTCTAGGAGACATATTAAACATTTTTTAGCGTTGAAATATATGAAACTGAAACTACAAGATCGGGTAGTATCCAAGGAGTCGAAATGACACTTCGGTCATTCTAGGTAAAATCGATAATTTTTGATGAAACATGTTTATTACAAGATTTAGTTTTTAACATACTGTAAATAATTGAAATTGATGAAGTCACGAAATTAGAAAATTCAATCTTCAAAAACAAAGAAGTTACAAGGACACAAAGAGCGCTAGGGGTCGAAATGACGCCTCTGGGCGTTCTACTGTTAATCCATTACAATAACTACATCCTATGACGTTCTAACCTTTCGAATTCTGGTATTCCCCCAAATGGTCTCTTCATCACCTCAAAGTCACGGGAAAGAGACCATAAGGTACGGCTGAGGAAAACAAACCTGAAGAGGGAAAAACCTGCCGTCAGAAGCGAGTACATGCTAATCTAACCAGACTTTTTCTGAACTATTTCTTTCTTTCCTAGTGAGGATGTCACGCGTTCTCATTCCAGTCTTTAGCCTCCTCCGCACCTCAAATCAAACAGCGCCGCAGAAGATCGTCCGCATCATCGCCTCTACAGTTACGTTTCGGACACCTACTCCCCTTCGTTTCGTACTGAGCTTATTTAATTATTTGACAGTTTCATTTTTTTTCGTAAATTCACTTACTTATTACTTACCAGTTTGAATGAGATTTATGACTTACGTTAGTAAACTGCTAAGTAAATTAACTTAAATTACTGATTAAATTATTCATCGTTTGCTTATTAACTTGTTTATTTCCTCTCCAGTCTAGGCTCTGCTCATACTAACCAGTGCTGTTTTCGCACTCCCTAATTTCCGATTCCCAAACGGTCCTGGAAATGTTCCTAATTCTTTCATGAAGTGATATCTGTTGTCACCTAGTTCCGTAAATAATACGATCGTGACCTATCCTTAGGTCATTGAAGCACTACGGGGGAGCGCGCCGCGCAGGAGGGGGAAGCGGGGGAGGCAGGAGTGGGAGGGGAGAGCGTCCTATTGCGCCCTATTGAAGCGCCGGGGGAGGGGAAGGGAGGGGGGCAGGGAGAGGCAGCGCAGTGTGCGAACTACATCGACACGGGAGCGCATGCGAAGGCCCACATTGCGACATCTGCACACACAGGAGTCGGGCATTCTGAAAGCCACGTTCAAGTTTTGGGTACTTAGAGAAGGAATAAATACCTCACTCTACACCTCTCGACACGTTGAATAGATTGACTCATTTTAGAAGGATTCGGTAGGAATATTTTGGAATAATTCTAGAATAGAAACAAAAATTGAAAGAATCAGCCACGTTAGTAAAATGATATGAGATATTATACCGCATTGCCAGCTATGTATGAATTGTTTTTAAAAGTGTTTCTTTCGATACTTTTTCATGTATTTTTTGTCTGAAGATAGACAAGCAAGGCAACTGCATTTTGTACATAAATTTTATATATTAATAGAAAAAAGTACGTCTTTTTTATTATTAACTTGCTACTAAAACAAATAAAATGCTTAAAATGAAAACATTCGATGAAAGCGCCACTCTAAGCTAGTTAATTTTATTGATTCTAAAACGTTAATTGGCTCGAACGAAGTAGCTCATGGAATTATTTTAAACAAAACAGAAAGACAACATGGGAAGTGGGTTTCCAGATCGTGATATTAAGTGGCTACAGAAAACAAATCTTGTTTATTTTGAGGTTTTTAGCCAAACACAATATCTCAAGAAGTAAATAACTACCTATGAATTTTGTGGTGGAATAAGGTGATATATTCAATATTCCTTGAATATGGACCATGAATATACGACGTTACCTATATACACCTTGAATCGTTACTTTCACAACACTACCCAACTTTCGCAATACATTAAAACTTTCTTCGTTGAATTTTTTAATTATGTGCGTTCAAATGTTCTTGTGAATTTTTTTAAGATCATAAAACCCGACTTCCTTCCTACCCAATAGGTATAGTAACATTTCGAATATGCAGTGGCACAGCCAATGAGGAGAGGCCCTCTCTACCAGAAGTCAATAATGCTTCTTCAAAAACATAGCTGTTACTAATTTTTTGTTCTAACAAAAGGTATTCAATATGCCAATTATTATCGTTAAAATATTAACTATAAGTTAACAAGTAAAATACATTTTATTATTCAGCATAAATGAAAAATTCTTTATGAGAAAACATCAAGTCGCTGAACTACAGATCTCTAGAGAAAATCTTGGATGAGCCCAACGAATGTCTGTGTTAGTAGGATGTTTTGAGAAATGTAAAAGTATTTGGAGGAAAATATTTTAAAATTATGAAATTGTTTAAAAATTCTGAAATTGGGGATAAGTACAGTTAAAAAGTTCAGAAAAGAAAGAGAATAACTGAAAGTGACCTGTGAATAATACGCACCAAATTACAATAATTGTAAGAATTAGTAATAAGTCACCCATCCCATTCTGCATTCAGGAGACCTTTGTCCTTAATGGAATTAACTCAGGCTAATCATAATAATAATAATAATAATAATAGTAATAATAATAATTTATTATTATTGTCGTCGATTATAACTTAAATAAGATAAACACATTCGCTCATCTTAAATTAAGGGCGAATAGAAAATATTTTCGCAAGGAAAATGAACAGTAATTTGTACTTCTGCAACTCCTCAGTCCGAACTTAAAAATTCAGGCGCTTTCAGGTACTTTATGGAGTCGAACTTGGCCATTTTGGGGATGAATTATTAACAAAACTTATTTTTTACTTCCGCATCGTACCCATCATCTGGAATTTGTTTTGGAAATGTAACAGGATGTGTCGTATGAAATAGAGGAAAAGCAAATTTTGTAGGAAGGTACATAATATGAAAATAACTAGAAAGGATATTTGTGTTCCTGATCTGTTGTACTACCGTTCACAAATCGCTTCCCAGCTTTGAACATCTTCTGAAAGTACAAACTCGTATTCACTAAAATATTGACTATTGAATGAAGAGAGGTGCTATGCAATGCAAAACAAAAAACAACAACAAAAAACATAAATAAAAAGTATTTGCAATTTTGTGTGGACTGCCCGACTTTGCGGGCTAGAGAAGGGTGTCCCTCGTGCCTGGCCTTTCAGTCCCACGCTTTGGTGTACGAGAGACATGTGGCAAACGTGAAGCATTCCCTTCATCGTAAGTACGTAGCTAACTCCGTCCGCCTAAGCTTTTCTTCGTCACACAACTACAGAAACTGAGACGAATTTAAATGAAACCTTTAACTCCATTTTTGCCGAGACCGGGAATCAAACCTGGGACCACCCACTGGAAGCTAATACGCGGCCCATGAGCCAATCTAGAGGTATTTACATACAATACCACACAAAATTAAATAGGACGCTACGGGGAGTGAGGCAGGCGGCTCATCGGTGGTCACGGGAGTGCTCAAAAAACTTGGCCGCGCAGCATTGCCATCAGCGAAGGGCATTTTTTGTGTGTGCATTGAGACCCCCTACTAGACAGATGTGTAATAAGGAGGAACAGTTGTACTACGAGCGTAGTCTGGATCGAAAAATCTAGACATGTGTGCCTCGTAGGCTTCAATACATTCTGCAATATTTATACTAATTACATTTTCTTATTGTATCAGTCATGCAGCCTCGCCTAGTTAGTGTGCCTTTCATTTTGTGTTGTCACAGCAATGCAAGAATTTTGAGAAATTGTTAAAGTTTTTGTATTCTTTGACACCCTGCCACAGAGCGAATGCTCATTAGCAGGACATAATAAATATTATATTAAATTAATACTCAGCTTATTCTATCAAACGTATCCCACACTACTATTTGCGCAACTTTTCCTTACCGATGGATTGAAGAAATGAGGGTGGAGTGAGGGAATTAGTTACGAAATCGGCCATTAGATTTTATGAAGCAATGCCAGTCTCTGGAGAATAAATCATGCCTACCCATCTTTCTCAATAATTTGCATTCTCTCTTTCTCAAGAGTTCGAGGTATCTCTTATGATGGATCTTCACCTGCTTCGGTCATTTTTTTAGATTTTTTTTGAAGAAAATCACGGAAAGAATTTCTCGTCTTCAACAGAAAAAAGTTTCTATTTTGCGCAAGTAAAGATGTGTTTGGAAAGTTGTCATCAGTGCTCGCTGCGAGCTTTTGCCGTCAACTGTTTATTATCCCAGAGAGAGAGAGAGAGGGGGAAGCAAGGTCTTTGATCAAGAAAAGTTGCGCTTTTAATACAAAATAATACGCGAAGGAAAGGACGATGGTACCGTACCAGTTACGGAACCCATCACATACAAAACCACGTAAGTGAGCTACTACAGGAAGAGAAATTACTCCTCAGAACTACTTCAAAGTGATTTAAGACGAAAAAATAGAAAAAGAAACGGGGAAAAACAAGCGCAACCCACAACATACGTTTTGTCGCAACACACTTTGCCGTCGTGCGCATTTCGAAAACTATACTTTCTAGTCGCATTTCGAAAACTATACTTTAAAGTCGAGTTTTCATATCTTTAAAGAGACACGGCTTATGGTTCTTAAGCAGTAGGAAAGACCGGGACATATTGGCTGTGGTTGGCAGTTTTTAATTTTTTTTACGCAACTCCGGTTTAGTTTTGACAAGTTTAAAAACACCAATGGAAACCCCATTAATTTGGTCACCTTATGGTATTTTCTTTGTTAGTAAATCTTCGATTGTCTAGTTTCCAGAGTATTTAAAATTGAAGAAACAAAGATGTGACAAACAAACCCACTCATGTGTATCGCCGTTCGGACTGGCAGAACATCTTCACATTGGCAACCACAGCAGTCTTGGTAGTTTCATAACGAAGTATTTTAAAATCAAGTCTTTAATTTCAATTAATAAAGACCATTCCCCATTTTTAAAATAAAAATTATGCTTGTCTTTTCTGCAAGATTGGGTAGGAAAGCTCATTAACTTGTTTCCAATTTCTCACTAAGATATATTAAACTTGCAACAGGCGAGCAAAGATCGCAGATTTGGGTAGCAATGTCAGATTTAAGCTACAAATAAAGAAAAATAAATATTTTAAAAAATAAATTATTAATATTTTAAAAATAAAGGGTAACTTTTAAAAATTAAAGATAACTAGATGATAACAAAAAGTTAAAGCACTTTTATGCCTTTTAAGTGCAAATCGTCTTTATCGCTCTTCCTCTTGAAAGGAAACCATTTACCCTGAGATGTGTTCTTCACTTAGTGATGGCAAATTTTCCACAATTCGATACATTGATATTTCGATGCATTACAAAAGTTTTCGATGTCGAAGGAAACATCGACAAAAAACATAGATGTATAAAATATAACATGTTAAATAATGTCTAACGAATGTAAAGAAGAAAATAAAAATTAAGAACATCTTATTTCGCTTCTTTTCCGTTTACGAAGCATTCATAAATCATCGAAGAACATCGGTTCTAATTTAATATATAATAAGAAAAATTTAATTTTAAGTGTTTTCTATGCCAAATCTTTCTGTCATAAGTTTTAATATATCAGAATATATCATTATATATATATGAAGAAACATCAAAAGCAAAATATCGATGTTAATATATCTATATTTCTGTTCGAGAATATCGATGTTCTGAATGTTCTTACATCGATGCATTTTCTCCATCCCTATACTCATCGCGTCACCGGCCAAATAGACGGCGCGTTGTTGGTAGTCACGCACTATCATGTTGACCTCGTATGTCCCACTTGCGTCTTCTCCCGAGCTGGAGAAGTCACATAGGGAGCCCACTGCGTTGCCGTGCAATGGACCGAATTATGATCCCATAATTCACATAATTAGCACATATTTAGAAATGTCAGGTTGGTATTTTTTAAAGAGACATACACTCATCGTCATAAAAAAAACTGTAACCCAGAGGGACGAGGCGGATTGCTATCATTGTTGGCATGCAGATACCATGCATACGAATTGTTTACACTTTCAAATTTGTAGGACCAATATTTATTGCGCCACACTGCCACAGACTGTACACGTTAGTTTGGCGTGAGGTCGCCATGTTGGCAAATACACGCGTCCAGACGTCGTGGCATGGAGTTATACAGGTCTGTAATGGACTCCAGTGCTAGATCACGCCATGCGGCCTGCACCTGAGCGCGCAGTTCTTGCAAATTGGTGGGTAGAGGTACAGTCATGTTCGCACGCTCCGTAGCTCCCCCAACATTCTCGATGGGGGAAAGGCTTAGCAATGCGGCTGGCCATGGCAGAGTATCCACGGGGCATTCTCGGGAGATGGCTACTGTATGCGGACGCGTGTTGTCCTGTCGAAATAGGACATGGGCGTGGGCGTTCACGAACGGCAGAGCCACCGGTTTGAAGGATCTCCTGAACGTACCGTGCGGCTGTCACGATGCCCCTGAGGAACACTAATGGTGAAAGGCCACCTTAGGATATCGCACCCCACACCATCACGCCAGGCAGGTGGGACGTATGATGAAATACCACAAAACCGCTCGTTGTGGCGTTCCCAACTCCGCCTCCAGACACGGACCTGGCGGTCGACGCCATTAACACAGAAGCGGGACTCGTCGCTGATGGTGACCCCCTGCAAGTCTGGATGGCCCCAGGTCCGTCGTTCCCGACACCAGGCGAGTCTGTAACGACGTTGCTGGGGTATGAGGGGCAGGCGTCGTAACGGGCGGCGTACGGCGAGCCTTGCATTCTGCAACCGCCTGCCAGTGGAACTGGCACTTACAGGATGTGACTGGGCAGGCTGCACAGCACGCTGAATCACCGCTGAAGCACCTATCGTTGCAGTTGGATCTGTTCGCACGTGGCGGACAATCCGTCGGTCCTGCCTCCTCATAGTGCGTAGCGGACGTCCAGATCCAGCATGTTGTGTGTGCATGCCTTCCTCAATCATTGCCGCCAACAGCGGGCGATGGTGGTGTCTGTACGACCGGTGTGATGAGAAATACGGCGAGAGGACCAACCAGCCTCCCGCAGACCCACGTTGCGGCTCCTCTCGACAGCTGGTATCTGGACAACCGGCTGTCGAACGCATCGCCTAGGCATAGTGTACGTGCAGGCGACGTTACCCGATGTCTAGTAGCGGGCGCGGCCGTTTGAGGCCCTCTTATCTTGCTCGATTGCCGCGATGTCATGCCCCTACCCCTGACCATCCAGTACGCGGCCGACCGTAAAAATGAAATCAGTGGCTTAGCTAATGGTGTGCAAATTACCCATCGAGTTTGCAGCAGATCAGTAGAGTCCTTCGGGATGCAGCATTTTTTATGGCGATGAGTGTATTTCTGCTTTTGAAAATATGCCAGAAATGGCTCGAAGTTTTATTTTATCAAAACGACTGATCGTATAACGACGTGCTGAACTTGATCTTACGAGTTTTAGCGATGTCTACTCAAACAAATATATCTTATTTCTTTTTGTCTTATGTATTTAGAGAATAAGCTGGAATTATGCTATGAAGTTTCGACTTGTAAAACAGTGGTTCACGATGTCATGAATTTTCGCACGAGTCCAGATGGTAATTTTCTATTTCCTTAGGACAGAACGACTTTGACTTTTTGTGTTCTGTGCACCAAAAAAGTGTAATTTAAAGTCCATGCCTGCGGTCATCCATGAGCCAGGCATGTCAAGTTGACGGGCAAGGCGGGTAACTATCTTACTGGGGTTCGCGGGCTCTTCCTCCAGAGCAACTTGCGAATATTTAAAAGAAAGGATTGTATAAATTTCTTCTGGGTGGCGGCACATCACTGGATATCTGGGCCATGACCTGCGAGAATGTGTTGTAGAGTGTATTAGAGTGAATTAGTGTATAGTGAATAAATGTGGTGTGAGATACCTTATTTTCAAAGAACATGTTATGAATGATTAATAATGAATGGTTACAGTGGTTTTAGGTCTTTCGTAGCTTTGCTTTTTATGTACTTCGTAACTTTATATACTGCCATAGCATTGCCCAGTATGTGTTTTTGGAAAGAACCTAACTCTCGGTTTTAAGGAAGATTTTTTTGTGGAAAGGGTAGAGGTTTTCCTCTATCAGTAATTCACCTCTCTCAATTTTTAATTTTTTCGACCATCCTCTGAATAAATAGCACAAAACAACGAACGTCAAGAGACGATTCTGGCGATATAATCTAGTGTACAGTGTGTAATAAAGCAGTTTGTTTTATAATTAAACTAAATGTTTTGTATATGACAACCTCCACAGAAGCATAACATATCTATCAAAAGAATGCAAGGTCATATGAAATTCAATACTGCAGAATCCAATGTTTTCCGAGTTTATTGCTTCAATAAATCTAATCTGTTGCCATGAGCTAAGCGGATGAGAGCTGCATCCACTTCATCACGCATGTTAATAAATAAATATTATCCAAAGCTTTAACAAAGTCTACAGAAAAGTAGTTTATCTTTAGAATTTAAAAGGCAATATATTGCTGTATAAATTAATTCATTGATCAGCAAAGTAATGTGCGAAAATATTTTGATTCAGCCGAGACAATGCTCATGAAGACTGCCATAACTAGAGATACGTTTCACTAAGATTGCGCCGGTTAACCTAGTCTCTCGTCATGAAGAGAAAATGTTCAGAAAACAGAATGGGAATTTTGAGTTTGAACTTGATTCATACGAAAATTCTTATTTTGTCATTACTAAAGTATTTTGTAATAATATGAGCCTTCATAAATAATCATACGCATCAATAGACTAAATTCTCAATGAATTTAATATTTGTTAGATACTATCCCCCAACAGAGAGAATGCCTTCCTAAAATTGCTTGCTATCCGAGTAATTTATTAGAATTTTCAAATTTTTGCTTGTCATTGTCTTGAAAGGGCCAATTACAATATGAAATAAAAAAGGGAGAAAAATAGACCAATTTCTGCAAAAATGTTATGTGCTGATGAATATAGTAGAGACTGTGGCTCGCCCATGCCATTTCTTAAAGCACTATGGGAAAATAAGTACGTCCACAGTTGTTCAAAAATAACCATCTTCCATTGGTGGCAAGTGTCTGTGAAGTTACATGAAGAACTAGTAGAGAAGAATACATTTATACATTCCGTAATAATTGAAATCACTTATTTCTTGTACACCAAATCGATCTTTTGGTCCTTCAAAGGTGCGGACTTTGTCTCTTCATTCCTCTGTTCCCTTATTAACTGCAGAAAAAGTTCACTACGAATTACATTATTCCCCAAAGAAACACTGACTCATCCGCGTATCATCTACCAGAACATAAATAATCAGACGTTGCCAATTCTGGTCAAACAATTTCAAACAATCCCTTTCTGTTCCAAACGTTAGTTTTATTGCTAAAAATCAAGTATATCTACCAACACAATTTCTATAGGGTTGGAGAGGAAGACAATCCTGGGAATTCCTTAAACCATAACTGTTTGAAACTACTGTTGTGGTTTTTTCATAAATATTTAAGTTATGTACCAGATATTTAGAGATTCAGTAGGGCGCCTAAAATTTAAAACTTCCTTATCTTCGTCCTTCTAACATGAAAACGGCGTTTCTAATAAAATACACACTATATCATACACAGGATTTATATTTGAAACACCGTAGCACTATTAAAGAACCGTGAGAGGAACGAATGTCATTTTGAAAGAAGAACCGTATTTCTCTGACATCTTCGTCACCGGCAGACAACTGCAGGTTGTCATAGCAATTGCTTAGGCAAACCGCACCCTGGGGTGTGAGATCGGAGATTGAGACGCATTAAAAGGTCTCACTTCACTTCCGGCAACTTCGTTTGTATTAACGTCCGCGCTTAATACAATCAAAGATACATATACGTTTCTATGGACACCAGCATACTTGTAGTACGTGATAAGGAAAATAAATTTAAATTATAATTATTATAAAAATAATTGGTAAAATGCCACTTCATCTACTTGCCCTGAAAAGCCGCCCCTGCTGTCTTCCAATGAAAGAATCTTTACTTTCAGAATTGTTTTACATAAGAGCTATAATAGGGCACGAATATTATAGGATGAAACCACTGATGAGTAGATTTTGATTATGAAACACTTTCTGACGATTCTGGTTTTCGATTTTGTGAAAAAGTGTGAAGATCAATTGAAGAACAAAATGAATAGAGATAAGTTTTTTAGAGCTTTTTTAATTTTCAGAATTATACGTATCAACATATGAATGTGTGAACAAACTCACTATTTTAAGTATAGTAAACTGAATACAAAACATTTTGATAATTGATCGTCGGAAATAGTCCTAAAGTGCCCCGCGCGCAACTTGGGAGGAGTCGGGTGACGCAACAAGGCCAGAGACAAACTGCACTGGTGGGAGCGAGAGAGCGCAGGAGACTGAGGGGGACAGAGCGATGGGGGAGTTCTAGTTAAACATGCGCTGCACGCAGCCCGGCGTAGCCGCGCGCCTGAAAAACACAAGCGCATCGATTTCCGGTTCCCCCTCTGCCGCGTCTCCGGTGCCGCCGCCGCCGCCGCCGCCGCCGCCGCCCCTCAGCCCTCCCCGGGCTGTGCTGCAGGCGGCGTGACCTCGTCACCCCGGCTGGCCCGCCGCGCCGCGCCGCTCCGTTCGGCGGCAGCCTTCACCCACGCGTGAGTGCACCTCGCAATGCAAGAGCAAGGGGCGAGCTCTGATGAGCTTTGCTCACAGTCCCATCAATAATAGACGGGTTTAAGGCATCAATTATGTGGTCCGGGGGTAAAAGTTCTTAAGTCAGTTTTTGCGAAATTTGTTTAAGTACTGAAACTACAAGTTAGGTATCTATATTTTATATTAGTAAAACGACCAAATTCAAATGTTGCTTCCTTAACGAGAAAAAAGCGTTGGGAAATAGCATTGAGCGTAGGAAAAAGTGTTCGCTCGATCTAACCCTTGTTTTCTCCAAACTAAGATTTTTGACTTAAGAACTTTAGAGCCGTCCAAAAAGTACGTAACGCAAATTTCGAGTATTTTCAAAACCCCTTCTCCCCCTTGTAACGCACTTCCCTATCTCTGTGTAACGCAGCGTAAAGCTGCCTCAAACCCCCTCCCTACCACTTTAGCGTTAAGTAATTAATGCATGACCCTTTCGCCCCGTCACTACAGAATTGATTCCATTGCAATGCCACTGATCAGGACGTTCTAGGGTTCGAGTACCAGCGGTAGAAGAATTTCCGACAATAGCTACATAGCTAGGTGGAATTCAGCCGCTGTTTGAAGGGGAACTCAAGCGGCCGGCTGCTCTGGTCGGTAGTTTTCCTTGGTTCTCCGATAAACTCCAGACGAATGCCGGAGCAGTAGTACCCTAACAAATGGGCCACGGACTGCGTGCGATCTTTCATTCCTTTTCCTTGTCCTCCTCACGCTTTATTTAACACTTACATGCACAACAATACCACACATGTCGGGAGCTTTCACAGCTTGTCCCGGCTGGGTAGGTCGGCGCCGGAACACGCCATCCAACAGAGGAAGATCACAGCCACCTCACGCGATAAAACATGCACTCCACTTACGGGAGTAATGAACTTAGCCCATTGACGCGCACGGAAACATTAATCAATCAATCAACAATGGTAGGTCTGCAGCACCTAGACCGGGAGGGAGTGAAGTTCGAGTCCCGAAGGTGAGGCTGACTTTCTTCACTGGCATAGAGTTATGTCGACGAATTCAACTGATTGGGGGAATTCCAATGACTGGCTGCTCTAACTGATAGTTTTCTCCGATCAATACCAAACAAAAGACGGAGCAGTACTCTAACAAACAGGCCGCGAACAGCGCGCGATTTTTCCTTTCGTATTATACTTGGCCTCACCTCTCCCCTTACACAGAAACTCACATGCTCCCTAGTACGTCATATGTCAGAATACCAATCAGGAGCTCGTCCCAGCTCGGGCGGTTTCTCGACGACGACGTTCTCATCTATGACTACATTATGTAACTTTTGTGTGAAGTGAACAATTTTTTATAAAATTCCATCAGGAAAAAATCTTAAAATCCTATTCAAAATTTTGATTAATCAAGGATTTCCTTTTCTAGAAACATCAATGACAATCAAAGAAACCGTTTCAAATAAAGACGTCCTGATATTGCTTTTGATTAATAAAGTATTTAAGTTTGGTTTCTAATGTTGAAAAAATGATTTTTAATGAATTTGAAATACTGTATGTTTTATCACATTGTTTGAACTAAACATTTTGAAGAATAAAAACGAAGTATCCTCTCTTGTATCCGTGGCTTTCGATAAAACACTGAGCAATATCGTATCTTTTTGACGCGCTTGAAAATTGTTCCGAAACTCACTCGACATCTGTTGAGTGACACTGTGAGTCACTCTTCAATTGTGAACCAAGCGAAACAAGTTGTGTGAAAGTATGAAGGTCTTTTAAAAACTCAAACCGTTTCACTCGGTTACGATTCCAGGAATATATGTATAATATATATATATATATATATATGTATATATATATACATATGGTGTGTGTATGTGTGTGTATAATATCTATGTACGTATGTATATATGCATATATATAATATATATATGTATATATATATAATTATTTTTATTTACAACTGTGCATTCTACCCGTACATCCCGCTTGGATACGAGTGTACGCATCAAATTCACGTCATTATCTTTTCCTATAATTCTCCATTTATTCAACATGCCTTCCCATTCTATCAAAATCCTTTTAATCTTTTTACTGCCCATTCCCTCCTCGATTCTCTCCTCTGGCCAAATATCCCTCCAATGTGTTTTCAGTTTTCTTTCTCTACCCCACACATTTTACTTAATTCATCTTTTTCTGTCCAAGAGTTTTTGCATTTAACACATTCCTTAGACCATACCTACCTACATTTCTTGAATGTCAGGGTAACCCAACTTGCAGAATTATTTATGTACATTATTATGCCTCAACTCTCTATCATATCCACATTTCCCTGCTCACGAATTCTCTCTCTACCGCTAAACAGCTATGAACCTACTAATTTCAGCACACTTCTCTCTCAACCTACTCATTTCTTTCCCTGCTCACTTTATATCCCTCAAGCCGTAATATACAAAGTTATATTTTTGAGATCTTTTGTTGTATTGTTGGTTTGGAACATGTGGCCTATTTGAAATCTCTCCACTCAGTTGTCTGGTCAGAGACAAGGATCATCTCGAATTGCTTTCTGGAGGAGAGTTCTAGCAACCGGAAGCACGTATTGGTCTCCCGTTCCTTTTCCAATGAGTACTAAACTAATGTAGGAGCAGAACCCTAATAAACGGGCCACGGAGCACACGCGATCCTTGTAGCCCCCTCATACACATTTACGTGCACTTCAGTACTTCACATGTCGGGAGACCAGTCCAGAGTTTATATTTTGTCCCAGCTGTGTCGACGCCTCGCTGAGGAAGGCACGTGGACGACGAAATTCCCTGCATGTCGACGTGTAGGTCGGCGTCGCATGTTGACTTAGTGTGCTCTCTTATTAATTATCTATTACCTATAATCTGATAGATATATTTTACAAAATAGGTCACACACCAAAACAACATATATATTACTGTTTTCGAATGTTTTCGTTTTCAATCAATCGTATTTCAGTCAATTGGAACAAGTCAAGAAATTTTATGTCATGGTTCTTAGAGAGCAGTAAAGTTGATATAACATTAAGGTGATGAAACGGGGAAGCACATTGCAGATAATGACAGTCACCATCCTTAATATATCACTTCAACAATAAAAGATGCAACGTGTAATATTGAATGAGAGAAAAAATCAGCGAATGGCCAAACGACGGAAATTAATCACACCTCTTAATGAGGAAGGCTTTTTGCTTGCACGTGTTATCCGAACTGTGTCAAGAGAACAGGCGACCTCTCGTTAACAGACACAACAATTCAGGATAATGATTAATCAAAACAAGTTGAAGTTGAAACGCTTGAAGCAACTCACAACTAACAGGTGTAAAATGAACTTTATGCACCAAAAAACATGAGTGACTTGTTTCACCATGCCACATATTATGTCATAATATATTGCATCTGCAACGTATAAATTTGAATGCTGTATAGCATCTGCTTCCTGCCACTGTCTCCTACTGTTAATGCTTTTGACGATGGGTGTGCTAAGTAAATGTGGAGATGTCGAATGTCGAAGTTGTGTTGAGTATTTGTTGAGCGCTTCTTCTCTGAATTCAGAAATAAAACGAGATTTTTTTAAAATTTCGTTATTTGAGCTTTTGGAGTAGTTAAAAAAGGATAAATACTTTTTTTTTCAAATAATACTTCAGAATTTTATTAACGAGGCCAGTTATTACAATTGGTATAATTTTAACAGTCCATTAAGTGTATACATTTCTTTATATTTACTGAAAGGAGAATATATTTTGAATTTTTTGCTTTATTATTATTATTATTATTATTATTATTATTATTATTATTATTAAATTTCATGTAAATATTTCAGTTTCCTTTGGTTCAATTATCTCTTTTTCATACTCATTCTAAGTATGAGTTGCAAAGATATACCCTTCTTAGTACTCAGCCAAAACTGTAACATTAATTCTCAGTATTTTCACTTATTTTGGGAGTTTTATTAATTACAGGCCTATTGCACTGCTTTACATATTAAACTATGGCATCTATGGAAGACTGTCTGTTGTTTCGCAGAAGAAAACATCAGCGTATCGAATACTGGTCGATTAAATGTTTCCCAATACCAACCTTCAAAAATCCTGGCATTCCACTACAATTCCTGGTGCCGATACAACAATGGTAACAAAAGTTTAATCAATTATTTATCCTAAAATGTTTCATATTATATTTATATTATGCTTTAAACGGGCCCAGGAAGTTTGTTAAATTTAATTGTAGATCGAGACATTTTATACCAGTAAACTCAATCGAAGTGTGGTGGAAAGAAAAAAGTCTCTCCATCGTAAATGGCAGATTAAAACGTTGTATTCTTTTCTACTATAGGATATGCTGGAAAAATATGATCCTATGTCCCTCTTAATGTTTTTACGTCAGTGTTTTCACAAATTACAGTTTTTGTAATATTGGCGTTCGTGCTAAATTACTGAATAACAAAATATTATAGGAATCTTAAATCGTTCATCATCACCAGTTCCATAGACTTAAAATCGTGATATTTAAGCGTACCAGGATGTCTTCATCCAAGTACATGGTATCTTCATTACAATCCTAGTAAAAGTACCAGAATTCTGGTACGTTTGGCAACACGGCTGGTACTAAATAATTTGGATTTATAGTGCGATTTTTCTAACTCTGCCCCTCAAGCCCCTATGGCCACGATGGAATATCACACGACATTTCGCGTCTTTCTCCGTTGTGCCGCTAGAAGTCGCATAATCGTAAGCACTGCTTGATACGGTCGCGAACATGCGATATCCGGCAGTACGACTGAGAACTTCGCGAAATACCGTGACATATTCCATCCTGAGGACGGGCCTTCAGGGGCAAAGTTAGAAAAACCCGAGGATGGTAACCGAATGCCCCCTGCGCGGGACTTCGGTAGCCGCACATTTGCGTAGAAAGCAGATCCGCATTAGTTCCGAAATGAATGGTCGTCGAATCAGCCTTGAATCAACGTCCAGCGCATTTTACGTAAGCACGTTTGCCGGAAACCACGCGAAAACCCTTTCCAGGAAATCTGCGTAAACATCTCTTTCGTAACGTTTCGTGCTTCCCGTGAAAGAGGGCACGTTTGTCAACAATCTGACTTTCGTTCTGTGATGATTTTTGGGTTTTGTAATGAGCGGAAATGAAACATGAGAGAAATTTCGAAAAGATCTGTTTCCCATTTGTTGTGACTTGAAATGAAATTGAAATTAGGGTATTGCAGACGCAAGTAAAAGTACGCTCATAGACAAAATTCTCATCTTTTCTACCAAAGCAAGTTTGCATTTTGCAATGTTGAAAGGAAAATATCCATTGTAGCATGTGTGTGAAAAAAAACAACTTAATTGCTGAAAATAAAACTTATTCTCGCTTAGGATATTAAAGAAATTTTAACAATCATAGCTGTGTGTTCTTGCTTTGAAAATGTAAAATACATGCAATTTACGCCCACAAAATCTCATTCACATGTACGTTTGATATATCGCGAAAAAAATACTCACATATATCCGCAACGATAGAACACAAAAAACAAGAAAACGTTCCCTATGCCCTATGAAATATTTCACACATTCTTATAAACAGGCCGACCTGGATGGCCGAGGTGGCTCCGATTCAGCCCTTCGGTCCGAAGGGTGGCGGGTTCGAGTCCCATCTTGGGCGTGGTTGTTTGTCCCTTGTCCTTCATGTATTGTTTTCGCGGAGGGCATTACGTTTTGCTGACTCCAGTTTAGAGGAGCCGGCAAGTGTGTTAGTGATTAGTGTACGGTCGAATATGCGTTCCATTGGGACGTGAAGGGTAACGGCTATCGTCGGGAAAAACCCTAGGAGTGAATGAGTGAGTATGCAGAATCCCGCTAAGAGGATTTCACTCAGAGATAATTTTGAAAATATCCCAAGTCACAAAACATTCGCTCAAGATTGCCTTGACCTCTCATATATTTTGTTTTTCATTTAAATTTGAAAAATTGTTATTGTAAACGAATGGAAGAATATAGGAGGGAGACTAAGAGATAACGTGGAGACTAAGAGAGCTCGTGGTACGAAGAAAAGGGTTGTATTTTGAATTGCTCTCCGGGGGAATAATTTCCATGCAGCCGCACGCGTTTTTGTACAGTGTGTAGCACTGTATCATACTCTTTTACGATAAGAACCCACTATTGACCTTCTGCGCATGCATTATCGTTTAATGTTACAATGGAGGTATATTAGAAAACGATACTTTATCAATATTTCGTCTGAAATCCGATATTGCAACGTCCATGACTCCATCAGAATTTTGTCGTATTTGATACCAGTGTCGTGATCACAATCAATGAATTTGTTTTCAACAGTGACGATAATGTGTGATACAAACTCTGTTTCCATGATGCAACATCGCATTGTTGAGCAGCTGCAGACGAATAAACGCGAATCAAAACGATTTGGCATTATGGAAACTTGGCATTAGTGGCGCACTCGGGCATCACAGTTCGGAACTATTTCAATTTATCGAGGTTTTAGAAAAAATGAAGTTCAAAACGCTTTTAACGAAAAGGACACCTGATGACTTCCAAAGTGATTTTACGACTTTTTCAGTACTCTGTGCATACTCTCCATTTATTTAGGCCTTCTTTCCACCTCACCCCAGCCCTCTATCATAGGTTCGAGTCCCGACGGCGGCAGGATTTTCGACGCTAGCTTGTGAGCTAGGTTGAATTCAGTCGCTTTGTGGAGGAAAATTCTATCGGCTCTGATAGGTAGTTTTACGTGATTTCTCCGATCAACACCAGGCGAATGCCGGAGCAGTACCTTAAAAAACGAGCCACGGACCGCACACTATCTTTCCTTCCTCCTCCTTGTCCTATCCTCACCCCTTACACACATACAAACATCCACTACACTACCGCACATGTCGGGAGATCGGTCGGAAGCTTAAAGCTTGTCCCAGCCGGGGCGGTATCCAGCTGGTGAGAGATACCTGGTTGCGGAAACCCCGATAGTCGACGGTAGGTCGACGCCGGATCTCGCTATCCAGCGGGGAAAGATCACCGCCATCTCCCGAGCAAAAAGCATGCACTACACTTACGGGACTAATGCCCTCTGTAGTTGACGCGCTTGGAATCACGAACAATCAATCAACCAATCAATCAATTCCCACCCCTCTGCAATCTGCTTCTGTCATCCGCTCAGGTGCGGTCAGCGTGCGTCCCCATCGAATCCCAGGACCTGTCGGCCACGTTGGGCAAAAATATCGCCAATAGAGTCATCATTGGCTCTTACGTCTCTTCAACGTCAGGTATACTACTAGTTAGACCTGTATGAACATGTCGAAGATCGTGAAATATTTATTTAAAAATGAAAATCGCATGCTGTAAATGTTTTGAACGATTTCGATGAGGTTCCCGTCTACATCAGTTTTTTTGTCGTTTCCTTTGATGCACTGTGCAAACGCTGATATAACCTTTTGTTTTGTTCCTGGACATAAATGTAATTTCATTATTTGTGCAGGTTTACTTGAGCTCAGTGGGGAATGCACCCAATAATCGTTCTCCACGTTTTCGTTGCAGAAAGTCGATTCCAACACTTAAGGTATGATAAGGGATAAAACGCAATTGACACAAGACACGCGAATCTGGAATCTCAAAGAGAGGGCGTAGACGGAGAGTTGAGCAAACTCCCTTTCAGCATTCAATGAAGGTAGCATAACTGCGCGCCGCGGAAGTCAACGCACACAGAGAGATGCGAAGAGCGCTCTTGGCAACCCCAACAGCTACACAAGGCAGCAAAGGTATCGTGACGTAATGTGCAGTCCGATTTAGCGAATCATTTTCAGCGATAAGTTCGGCCTTGCGCTTGATAGTGACAATCAACAAATTAGGGGGTACATTAAAAAATGTTTTGCTATCGAAAATTAACTGTGTGATACGAGTCTCAAGATGTTTATAAAATTCTGTTTTTCCGCTTTAGCTTGTGAGATTTGTGTGCGCCCTCAACCCTAATTAACATCATTTCCACTCGATTACATTGAATTAACAAAGAACTTTTTGGCTTCATACTTCGCTCTATTAGCATTTTGTGTTGTAAGTGCTCAGGGAAACACATCGTCAATGCAATACTGAAGGTCCAAGAAAATCGGCAATCCAAAATATCGTTATTTTTCGTTGAGTGAAGAAATGCGCTCAAAGCTTACTAGTAAAACTTCCTAAAAGTAAAACATGTTAAACAGTTTATAGACCAAAAATATTTGTGTTAATGTGCGAAACAAACGGTTCGAATGAGAATAAAACGGTTCTTGCAAAACTTCTTTGCAAAATGTTAATATTGGTTATGCCCCTTTTTTGCATCGATAATTCTGTGGTCATGTGGTCAATTTTTTAGCTAAATTGACTTAAGTACGGCAACTACAAATTAAGTATCTATATTTTCTTTTAATAAAACGACCGAATTGAAATATTGTCTTCTTAACGGCAAAAAAGGGTTGGGAAATAGCGTTGAGAGCAGGAAAAAACGTTGGCTCAATAATCTAACCCTTGTTTTCTCCAAACTTAGATTTTCGACTTAAAAACTTTTACCCCGTGATCACATAATTGTATTATAATTGAAATTTTCATGGCTTGAAACTTTTCCAATCTAACATAATTAGGAATATAAATATAATGCGTTTTTGGACGTTCCAATTTAAATTAATGCTTTAAAAATTGAATAAATTGGCGAAAATATCATAACTTCGTATTATAGTGCATTTGGTGTTTGAAGAGTCAAACGATTTTCCGTTTGCAACATAAATCCCACATGTTTATGAAGATAATGCAACGTTTTGTTAGGCGGCGTTCAATAAGCTTCTTACTCTGGTTTTGTCAGTATTAAAGAATTTATTTGATAATTTAAAAACGACAGCGAATTTCGGATCTCTCTTCACAGAGACGGCATCGTTCCGGAAAGCAGATGCTTCACCTCGCGGATTTGAAAGTAATTTTGAAGCACAGCCATAAATAGCGCACGCGTGCGCCAGGCCTCGCACGCACCTCGGCGTGAGTGAAGCGTCGCTCCCGCAGACGCAGACGCTCACACCCACGCACGCGCGTCACAGCGCCGCTCACGACCGATGCGGCGCTGCCTGGACACGCCGCACCACGAGGGGCGGCTCAGGGCATCAGCTGATTCACTGCAGCCCCTCTGACCGGGAGGCACTATGTTCGGGTCCCGACGGCGGCAGTATTTTCGACACTAGCTTATCAGCTAAGTCGAATTCGGTCTGGAGGAGAATTCTAGCGGCCGTCTGCTCTTTCCTTGGTTTCTCCCATCAATGTCAGGTGAATGCTGGTGTAGTACCCTAACAAACAGGCTATGGACCGCGCGCGATCTTTCCTTCCTCTTCCTTGTCCTATCCTCTCCCCTTACTTATACTACCATGTAGTACACTGCCACGTATGTGCCGAGACAAGTCGGGAGCTTAGTTTGTTTTGGGGAAAATCCTGTCAGACGACGCGACGGTAGGTCGGCTTCGGATCTCGCCGTCCAGCAGCGAAAGCCCCCGCCAGAGCAAAAGCATGCACTACATTTACGGGACTAATGACCCTAGTAGTTGACTCGCCGGGAATCAATAACAATTAGTCTGGGCACACCGGAAACCACCAGAAACACCTGGGAGCCCTGGGAGGGACCAAACAATCCACCTGTTTACGAACAGTGTCTACCAACTAAATTCTCAAAATTCTCAATGCGTCACTTCTTTCGACACATGACGTCATGCGACAACAAGGCGCCTAGGAAGCCATTTAGTACGTATATGCTATTTCCATGCTGCAATGTGGAACATTAACCTTGATGATATTATTGATATGTAAAGCATTGTTGTAGTGTATATTTTTATTCTATGTTATTGCAATTTTCACGAAAACCGAATTAAAATTTTTAATTTATTAGAGTGTTTTACAGAAAGTAATGTACCTTTTCTCCTGGAGCATGGTGCATACTAAATTTTGTAATATAATTTTGTGTGATTTTTCAGAGTGTGCAACATGTTTTTGACTTGCAGTCCAGCAGACCTGCATATGGAATTGGGGAAAAATACAGAAATACCTTCATTACTAACTACATAAAGCAATATACTCAACGTTTTCCGGGCTTTCCTCATGTCCAATTCCGTGAAAGGAAAAAGATCAATTTGATATAAACCGCATTGTTTAAGATAATTATTTTCAATATTATTTGTTCATATTTTAATAAAATACTGCACTCAAATTTTCTTTCATTTTATTTTACTGCACATTGCTATTAGAAAAAACATCTTACGCCTTGCTACTGGCCCTAACGAATGTATTAGGCCCCGGTTCTGTTGCACTCCCACCGGCCTCTGGAGGAATGTATTAGGAACCAATCTGCTTTGAGCGGCAGGCGAAATATAGTGATCGTAGTGCATCTAGCAACATATTATTTAAATTATTTATTTCCCTCATTTGTGCTGTATTAATCTTTACCAACCTTGGCAAGGACACTGCAACAATCCCGAAAAAGGGTCTTAAAAATGTATCTATTTGTACATTTCTTTTTGTGGTATCGCTGTCGGTTACGTGTCGCTGAATTCTGTTTTATTGGTATAAATTTCCAATGTGCACAGAAATTGATATAAAACTAAGCTTCCTCTAGTCTTGAGAAGTTGGAGAGGAGTTTATGGTTTCGTTATATACCCAATAATAAGGGGAAATTCAATAGCAATGAAAAAGTTTCTATTTTAACTAAGAAATATTTGGTGGAGTATTCCGCCTATTCCAAGGCTTTCCAACGGGCGGCCCGCGGGCGGCATGCCACCCGCCGGGTGCTTTTGTGCGGCCGCAACTGATTTGAAAAATTTTATTATATCAACCAAATGCAATTGCACAATTCATCTTTTTTGTATTTGTTATATTAATTTTCTCGTATATACATTAATCTGTTACATTAATATGTTGAATAAAAGTCGTATTTAATTTTGTTTCACTACAATCTCTGTAGTTAGGGTAAAAAACCATCTTAAATAACGGTGTGGCCCACGGCTTACTTAGAACTTGATATGTGGCCCATAAACCCTTCTAAGTTGGACAGTCCTGGCCTATTCTAACACTGTGCGTACCGACTAAATTCTCATCCTCCGTGTGCCACTACTTACGATGCAGCTGACGTCATACGACAGCAAAGCTCCAAGGGCAAAACCGCCAGCCATTAAGCGTTTGGTATTTACGAGTTACGTTTTGAAGCAGCAACTTTTTTGTATTCTTGATGTACAAAGAACTGCGGTTTTGTATTTATAATATACAATGTTGTTTTAGTATTATTTATTCGTATTCGTTGAGTGTTTTGTAACACTGTTTTTGTTAAAAAAATTAATTTATTGTTGTGGTTTACGAGATAGTTTTATTTGTTGTTGTTGTTGTTGTTGTTGTCTGACAGTGCTCGTGGTACTGTTTTTGGAAAAACGTATGTGGATTTGTTGAGTACCGTTTTCAGTGCTGCAGATTTCTGGTTAAGACTAATTCAGTGTAACTACTATTTTTTACATTTGGATACGTTGTTTTAATATTTTACCTCGATTAGTAATTATTTCAACACGTTATAGTTCCTGAAGAATGTTGAGATCTGTAGAACTAAAACATTTGCGAATTATATGAAATTGCGACAACCCTGATAAAGACTGTGCAGTTCCTTAAATATATCTTTTAGATTTATTTTATAATCATATAAATGAATAATATTTCATTTCAATGTAGATGTCTCGAAGAGTGATAACCTGTTCAAAACTCTTATACACCAGTCCTTATTTGCTTAGATGCATCATTAATCATAATCATTAACATAGTCAAGTTCAAAAATCTGAGCTTGTTTTTCGTTTTCAAAACGTCGTAAAGATTACTTAATATGTTGCCGTCAGCATAACTAAGAGATTACAGAATACACAACTAACAGAAGTTAGATTTTTGTGAGTTTTAAGACGCTACTAGGGATATTATTTCAAACGAATTGATTCATTTAAGTCTTCACATTAATTATGAAGCATTCCCTAGGTCCTACATTAATATCGAAAAAATTGACAAAACTTTTTCACATGTAGTGTACTGTCATATCAACGATCGTTCATAGTTTCAAGTTTAAAAGATTCAGTCACGATTCGTCGGAAATTCAATAATGAACAGGTCGAACGAATTGTTAATACGACATCCTGTTTTAAAAGCAAACGCTCCAGTGAAGCCTTTGTAAAATTCCGTCTCAGACTCTATAAAAAATCAGCGCTTCGAAAAAGCATTTGTATGCCATTTGAATACTAGAGTTCCGGTAAAATACATATTGAATTATTAAATTCCTGATGATTCGATGATACTGCAGTTCTTCGTTTTCTAACTTCTCGAGGAACAAAAACACAGTCTGCCGTGAGTTGTTACAAGAACACTGATAGTAGGCATTGGTTTAGTGTCAAAAATAGCAAAAATTCTGAAGTCTTTCCAGTTTTGTATTCGTAGCCAATTTACTCTGCGCCCTTGACATATTTTGAAGGTAACAATTTCCTCAGCTCCGAAACGAAATCATATCTTAACCGGAAACAAAAATTTCCAATTAAAAGTGCACGCCTAATGAAGTTGTTTTTTCTCTTATCCACCATTGTCGATGAACTGATGTCATAATGCAATGATTAACGGGGAGGCTTTAAATTCTTAACATCTCTTTGTTTCTTACCAAAGAAGTTCCAAATTACTTTGATAATCTTCGAAGTATTCCTGTGTACGGTTTGGAACGTAAAACGTAAATCAAGACTTTAGTCTGCAGGCAAACCTAACCTCAGCCCCTTACAGTAAATTCCTCAAAACAGTCACCTGTGGGGCCACGATACGTTTGATCCAAACGAAGGACGTAAAAACAGAAGAACAATAAAAAATACTAAAATCCCAAATAAGTGAATATTCGAGACCTTTCATTATACGGTAATATTGGTATTAAATTGATTATGTACAGTATTTATTGGTATACTAACAAACCAAAAATTATGCTTATAAGAAGTACTATGCTATACTATTGAAGTGTAACAATCTTCAAGAATCGACATCGAGAAAAAATCGGGGATTCTTGGGGGAAAAAGGGGTCAGACATCCCGAGGTTGGATATAAGGGGTACTGTGACAATATTTTGCGGCTGATATTCTCCAACAAATGACAATTCCATCTGTAATATTTTATGCATGTGTGTTTTGTGACTTGTCAGTGTCTTCGTCTGTGAAGTGTGTGCAAAGTTGTTAGACATTGGTCGGCTTGAACAAGAAGACGGATGTAGGAGACTTCGCTTCTGGGATTGTAAAAATCGACAGAGGATAACTTTACTGCATGTTGTGCTGATATATACCGTATCTGTAAGAGGATTTTCGTGATACAAATATATTCTGAAAGGATCTGAGACAATTAAATGCGTGGAATTCGGCGCTGGAAGCGATGGGGAGGCGTGCGTGATCTACGAAAAGGAAGCAGCATGAACGACTTAGTACCATAGGCCAGGGCTGTCCAACTAGCGGCCCGCGCTGCCCTTTATTGTGGCCCGCGAAAACTTTTTAGTCAAAAGTGAAAGTCCCTTGCATCCATGGCGGGCGAGAACTTTGCGCGCCTAGCACATGCAACCTGTCGGGGAAAACACCCCCCGCCCTTGATGTAAAAATAGGGTAAGTACAAATTAAAATTTTGCTTTAGTAAATTCAAAAATTCAAAATCATCCCTATATGTTTCCTGTGTAATGCCTGGAACGGCCTAATATCATGCATGATTCCTTTCCCTCTTCCCCCGTTTCAAAATAGCCCGGCAAACTGCCGAGATCAACAATATGGGAAAAGTCAGGGGTGTATCGCTCGAGTACTGTAAGTGTGGCCCGCAACCATGTTAAAGATTTTAGTTATGGCCCTTTACGCCTTGCAAGTTGGATATCCTCGCCATAGACTAACAGTGCGTTTCTATTTGGTTTATGAAAGAAAGATAAACGGATGGGGGGTAGATTCAAGCAAGTAAAACAATTTAGTTTTTCTATTCCCATTGTATAATGCTGTCATTTTATGACTGCAACCAGTTGTCTAATGATACTCATTACAATACAAATTTCAATATGATACAGGTTTTTGACCAATCACTGGGAAGTTTACAAACCACGTGTTAACACTTCATTAATCATTGAGAATCGTTCTAGTAAATGTTTCGTTCGATTATGTACATTGAAATTGCATTTGATATTATATTATGCTTGTAAATTGGATCGTAATTTCAGTTTGATCCCATTTTACTAGTGCTGTACTCCCTCACAGGTGGAGTGGTAACCACAACCACTTGCGGCAGCATGCGAAGGTAGGGTTAGAGAGCTGACTGCTAGATGGCCTTGGCTGAATCCTGCATGTCAACTTCCACATAATATAAAAGTTTGACTTATAAAACTCGTAGAAAAAGAACCGTATTAAACTCGATGTAATGGATATTAATACACTCGTGCGCACTTTACGACACTCGCTCGTTCTTCTCTCGTATCGTAATGTCACACTCGTGTATAATTACCCATCATTATATCATTTTTATTCATTAATCGTTACGTACTATTCTTGTTCTTTTGTAAAAAACATTATTTCATGTAGAAACTAATTAATATATGATTCATTTGCACATCACAGAAATTCGTCATGGTACTAATTTTTTATGAAGTAATTAAAGACCATTTCATCATTTAACAATTAAAGACAATTTTTTGACATAAATGTAAAATGTTATCCGTATGGAGACATTTCAACACACTAATTCAAGTCCTGAGACATTGTGAATAAATAATATCTATGTAGTGTATCGAGATGGAGTCTGGCAAATTTGTAGGATAAATATTACGGTACGTCACCCATGATCCTGCCCCAGGCAACAGTCCTTTCAGAAAGCAGGCGGAACGCGCGTCAGGTATCCGATGGACTCCTGCGCGCCCCGCGTTGGCTTCCCCGCGCCAGGCGTCGCCGCTGCCTCGCGCGATTTCCACGCCGCTTCGCCGGCGCCCGCGTCCGCGCCCGGCCCACACCTTCCTTCCAACTCAAATTCCCCAATTACAAATACAATGGGACGTCGATTATCCCGAACTAATTGGGACCACGTAGAGTTTGGATATTCCATAATTCGGATAACCGTACATAGAAATGGCAAGTGTACATAAAATGCTGCATGTGTAAAGTTTACAATCAATGATCATTCCGAGTGAGTGTCAGCTGTTAAGCATTTACGATCGCTTGTTTGACAATGCACCGTTAGTTTTCTTGCATTTAAAGGTGTTGAAAAGTGTTTTACTGCTAATAATAAACATTCCGAGTTTTTAAGCAATTATAAGGTTTGTCAAAGTTCAATGAAGATAGATGATTGAGTATAGTACAGTACCTCATTAATATTTAACAAAAGAAAATGAATACGTAAAATATACGGTACCTAATTTTAAAAAAATATTCAGAGAAAATATGAGTTCGAATGTTTGACGTTCGAATAATCGACGTCCCACTGTGCCAGCTCAAACCCGTTTAATGTTGGGGAATTTTTGAGGCGACAAAAATCGACGGGATGCATTTGCACGGTAGTCGGCATGTGGAACAGATCCCAGGAAAGGCACTTGGACGATACTGGCAAAATTAAATCCTCTTGCAATTTGGCACCAATCAGAGTTTCGATTCGAATTACTGGATAAGATTGCGGATATTGTATCTTGACCTGCGCAATTTGGTAATGTCAAATCTCAAAATCTGCACACTTGCGCTCCTAGGCAAAGCAATGGCAAACTACCCTAGGTATACTTGCTAAGGATAAGTCTCAAAAGAAGGCACCAGGGGCTTCTGGAGACTATCCTACGCACTAATCAGTGTATGGCGTTAAAAGAAGAAATTACAATTCCATCTCTTATAAAAATCTTCTACTGATAATTAACCATTACAGGCTTTACTGTTGCACCTCGATGGCAAAGATTATACTGATGTACCTTTAGATAAAGGATGAGAGAATGGATGTCAACTTAAATCCGATAGAAGTTGACATATATAAATTTCATTAGTTCCTCCTTGAATATTGGTAACAATATTTCATCAGTCACAAGTCTCGCGTCACGCCACAAGTATCTTCAGATTTCTAACCTGTCATTCATTGATAACCTTGCTCGTTTTGCAGGAATTATTCTCAAAGTATTATTTTGTTCAGTTTTAAACATAGAATTTACCTCTAGGTACCAGTCAACGCATGACACTGCCGAAATTAATACTTATTGTAGGGAATTCTGGTCAGGATGGCCAGCTAAAGCTCCCTTTTCCCGCCCATTCAGTCAGCCGCCTTCGAACGCGCGTCATGCAACTGCTTCACTCACGCGACTTCCTGAGCCATTGAACTCGCGCGTTAGAGATCGTCCCACACCGGATTCGCCCCGTATCCTGCACATCCTACATTTATAAATGTTTGCAGTAAAAATGATCAACGAGCGCCCCAGCCTTGGCCAGGGACGAACCCAGCCGATCATTTGGAGGGGAGAGCATCGTAGACTTTTTGTTAAATAATAAAAATATTTGTTATTATATTGTATATTATTTATGTACTGTAGATATGATACTATATAATATTATTGTGTAAATAATTACATAATTCTAACATAAATATTTAAATCAATTTTGGTAGACGAAACAAAACCTTGTCTTCGATGAAATGGCGCGTCATGCCGGTGTCCAACGTCTGTGCTGAGTCCAGGCCAGTGTAGAGCAAAACGCGCAGATTGTCTCCATTGAAACTTTGAGGAAGTGCCGTACAGCAAGCCGTGTGGTAGTCATGCGGGCGCCCAACGTCATACACGGGAGTCGACTGCGTCCCGAGCTGGTGCAGATAAAAAACACGCGCGGCTTGCCTCCGTGTCACTCGCGTGTGTATCGTCGTCATGCAAGTACTGCGCGTCCCGCACGGTTTTTCGGCTCAAACTACACTACAAAACCCTTGCAAAACGTTTGTGTAGAACTCATCTACGGGTGCTCCTCATTTGCGTCGTCAGACAACTTGCCTCCGTTGCAACTGCGCGTGTGATAGCCATGCGGCTGCCCAGCATGATGCATTGTATTACCATGCATCCCGTGGTGATGAAAAGCAAAAACGCGAGACATGCCTCAGTTGAAACTGCGTGTGGTGTAGTCATGCGGTTGCCCAACATCAAGCTGCGACCAGTGTCGATGCAAAAACGCATATCTTGCCTCTGACGAACCGGCGCGTGTCGCCATGCAAATACTGGGCGTCCTGCATGGGATTCCGTTTCGTCACGTGACGGTGCAGAGCAAAAACACGCAGCATGTCTCCGTTGAACCTACTCGGGAAGTAGTCATGCGTGTACCCAACGTCATGCACGGGATTCCGATGTGTCCCGTGCCGATGCCGAGTAAATGCATGCGGCCTGCTTCCGTTCTATACAGACGTATCGTCGTACTGCGATTACTGGGCGTCCTACACGGTTTTCAGGCACAACCTACACTACAAAACTCTTGAAAAACTCATCAACGGGGGCCCCTTATAGGATTTGTCAGACGAACCAGATCAAACCAACAAACCACAACTTGACAGCAAGACAAAGAACAACTCTCTGTTGAAACTGCGCAGGTGATAGTCGTACGAGTGCCTAACGTAATGCATTGTATTCCCCTGCAACCTATGACGATGCTTTCATTGAACCGGCGCGTATACTGGGTGTGCTACATGGGATTGCACTGTGTGGGGATGCAGAGCAAAAACTCGCGATTTGTGTCTGTTGGACTCGCATGTATCGTCGCTATAAGAATATTCGGCGTCCTTCACGGGATTCCACTGTGTTCCGTGAGGATACAGAGCAAACAACGTGCATCTTGCCTCCATTGCACCTGCGTGTTTTGTCGCCATGCGGATACTCCGCCTCCTGCACGGGATTCCGCAGCGTCCCGTGAGGATACGGAGCAAAAAAACGCACGTCCTGTCACCGTTGCACCCGCGCGTATTGTCACCATGCGGCTACACAGGATTCGGGCGGCGCGGCGGCCACGCCTCAGCCGGCTGGCGACGGGCGCGCGCGCAAACAGTCGAATTAGCAGCGGGGCGGGCGCGCCGAGCGGCATCGACCGCGCGGGCGGCGGCGCGCCACCGCCACCGCCACCGCCGCCGGCGGGGACCGGGGCTCTGGCACTGCGGCGCCGCGTCGCGCCGCGCCGCCCCAGCGCCCCACGTGCGGCGGCGACGCAAAGCCGAGATGGGCGCCTCGCCCGCCGCCAGCCGCCCGCCTGGTCAATACGCGACGCGCGCACGGCCACAGCGGCCGGCGGACCACCCACGCACCTACCTGCAGCTGCAGCGGACGGCGCGTCCACGCCATCAGTAGCGGCCAATGTCGGCGGCGCCGAGCGGCGCCATCCCGCGACCACCGACGACGACGGAAGGAGCAGCGACGCCGGCTCCACTGCTCGCCGGCTGGCACGCCCACCACCCGCCCGACAACACTCGCTCGCCCGCCCGCCCGCTAGCCCACCCGCTCGCTCGCTCGCAAGCTCACTAGCCCGTCTGTCCGTCCGTCCGTCCGCCCGCGCGCGCGCGCCTGCAGTCTGCCAGCCCGCCGGACGCGCGGCTCCGCCAACATTGCGAGCGCCCCCCCACGGCCCGAGCGGCGGCGGCGGCGGCGCGAAGCCCCCACGGAGCATGCGCGGCGTGGCCCGGCGCGGCGGGGGCAGCGGGGCGCGGGGCGGGGCCCCGGCGGATCTCGAGATCGATGCCGACCCAGCCGCGGACCGCGCCGCCCGCCGCGCGCCGCGCCCCCCTCGCCGCCGCACCAGTTGCTCGCCACTCTCGCTACAGGGGGCAGCGGGCGGACGGGGGGGGGCAGGGGGTAGACGGAGGCCGCTGGAGGCGGGAGGAAGCTAGGGGTGAATGGGGGTGGCCAGGAGTGTCAGTAGGAGGTGCGGGTGGTGGGTGGTAAATCGGTCGGAGGGAGGTAAAGGGGATCAGGAGAAGGAAGGCGACGGAAGGCAAGGGGTTGATAGACGGCCACTGGGGACGGTGGGAAGCTAGGAGTGAATAGGAGAGGCCACATGCCTCAAGAGGAGGGGGTTGAAGGGTGGGAAAGGGATCGGTGGGAGGGAGGGAGGGAGGGAGGGGGTTCAGTGGGAGGAAGGTTTTAGGTGGGAATTGAGAGGTCGGAGGGATTCCGAGAAAGATTCCAGTAAGGTAGAGGTAGTTTGATGGACGTAGGGAGGAGGGAGAGGGAGGGAGGGGTGTTGGTGAGACATAGTGTGGTCGGAAGAAGGTACGGGCATTGGTGTGAGGAAGGATGTTAGTGAGAGGTGAAGAGGTCCGTGGCGAGGTTGGGGGCCCGAGCGAAAGAGAGACGGAGATCGGTGGGAGGTTCAGGGGTCAGGTGGAAGAGAAAAGTCGAAGGGAGCAAAGAATTGGGCGGGAGGGGAATTGGAGGGAGGTAAGGGATGTCGATGGGAGGTAGAAGGGTGGGCGTGAGATGGGAGGGAGGTAGGAGGTAGGAAGGAGGAATAGGTGTCATGGGGGGTTAAGGGTCGGTGGAAGGTAGAGAGGTTGGTGGGAGATATAGGGGACGGTGGGAGGTAAGAGGTAGTGGTAGGAGGGTCGGTGGGGAGCCAGGGATCGGTGTGGAGTACCGGTTCGGTCGGCGACGGGACTGTGGGAGAGTTGTGCTTGGGAGTGGAGGAGAAGCTCTCAAAGAGAAATGTGCGAAGTACTGTGTCATTGCGCTGATGACCTCTCGGATGTTACATGCACCACTCAGTGAAGGAAAAGATTTTCGTTAAGCTTAGAATTGAGGACGAAACAAAGTTTAAAATTTCCTCTAATGCTGAGAGTACATGCAACAAAAGCATCACTTCAACGTTTAAAGAAAAAATACGTTTACTTTGTGGTTAACATTTAAATTTCAATGGCAAGATATTCAAACTTGACCACATTCATCACCACATTCGATTAAATGGTGAATTTAGTATTTTCTATATTATAATGTATATTTATTGTTCCTATAAATAAATAATTGAAAACTTCACCAAAGGCCAAACCTTATAAAAGGTCTCCCTCTTTTCAGCCTATCATTGAGAAGGAATGAAACTTGCCTCTTCCCTGAAGCAATGTACAAGAGTAAATGTAAATGAGCTCTGCAGTCACCTCTGTAAGCCAATTGAATTGGTCATAACGATAGTTGTTCTGAGGATTACACAACAGTAGTGGAAGTACCCCTGCGCGCCTTACTCGCTGTTGTCAAGGTTGAAGGCAGACATGTTGCTGGGACATTTATTTTTTGTATTGTACCCAGAAAAGGAATGAATTCTATATGTAGTGAAAAATGGAAGTCATTTTATTGACGCCCTCACCACAACATCTTACGCCGCCTAATCGTGCCCCACGACTGCCCTCTCAACCTGCCATCTCAGCTGCGCCCCCCTCTCCCTACCTCTTCCAGGCAGCACTCAACCCGCCCCAGCCCCCCCTCTCCATGAATCTCAACCTCTTATACGTACAACCGTGTATAGGCATTATGGTGCCTTCGGAGGACAAGGTAAGTGAGTTTGCAGGAGACAAGTCAAAGGTTCACTTCGACATAATGAAAATACCCCTGACACCTTTTTGATTGAAACACAATGTAATAATCTTGCAGCATCTTGTAATTTACAAGGGGTATGCAAGTTCTGAAGGTGTCAACATGCTAAAAAACCTACAAGACACAAATTGCAATGGTAAATGTCAACATTGAAACTGCACGTTGCATCTAAAGAATTCAAAACAAAACATTTGTTATTTTATTAACAGGTGAACAACTGCGCCGGATCTCGTGAACTTCCAAGTCTTAAACACCCAAAATTATACATTATCCCTAAAAAATAAAAATATGTATTAGTTTGGTTTTTAAATAAGCATGTTACGAATAATGACTAGCGATTTCGTTATAGGTCTGAAATTGATTGCAAATATGAAATAACGGATTTTTTTAACAAGAAATGTAACGCGAGAATTTTTTGAATGAGTTAGAAGTACAGGGTTATTCAAAACGATTGACGAGGAAATTGTCGAACGAAATATAGAAAGCACCCTTCTTCCGTCAACTCCATTCCCAGATGTACGCTCAATTTGTGGGTACAGGCAGTTAGTATAGAGAGCGAAGCAATGGACGTCCCGGTGTTCCAGAAGTGGAAGGAATCGGATCAGGGAAACTTTTCTCCGTAGCCCTAAAATGTTGACAAGAGGTGGCAGGGAACGGATTAAAGAATGGTTGTTACCTCAGATGAAAGAAGGAGGGACGATTTCTTACTAGGGCAAGATGGCGCACCATCTCATTTCCACAGGCGCTTCTAACGAGCAACTTCCGCAACGGTGGATCGGACGCGGGTCGCACCGTCATCAGATGCTCCTACCTTGGCCCCCACGTTCCCCAGACTTCACGACGTCTGATGGTTTCCTGCTGGGACATGTTAAAAATCAAGTTTTTATCTCTTCTCTGCGACGAATACTAGCATGGAGCAGTGCATCAGAGCCAGCTTCCTAAACATCACTGCTGAGGTGTTAGAGCGTGTTTGGAAAGAAATGGAGTATATAGTGGATGTGTGTCGATTGTCAAAAGGCGCCCGTATTGAGCTTTAGTAATGTATGTAAAAAAACTTTGAGTTCCTGTTCACAATAAAAAGGTTCATATTTCTCAGTGAATTACTCCGTGTATTACAATTTTTTGAAACCCCGACAATAATTTTGAATAAGCCTGTATTTTGTTTTTGTGATTTTCTTTTGTGAATCGTCTTTTCGCGCCCTGGCTTCCAGGTGCCCGGTCTGCGCGGCGGAGCGGCGTCTGTTGTGAGCCGCTGAGCGACGGGTGGGCGTGCTGCGCCTAGCCGCGAGCGCCGATGAATGGGGCGGGCGCGGGCGAGGACAAGGTGCGCGTGAGTGCTGGCGCGCGTGCGCTATTTATAGGCGCTGCGCTCGTTGAGGTGCGGCGCGAAGACGCGCTGCGGAGTGCAGTCGCGTTTGCGGTCGACAGAGTGAGTGAGGAAGTCAGTGAGTGGGTGAGTGAGTGGGTGAGGGAGTGGGTGGGTAAGTGGGTGGGTGAGTGGGTGGGCGACTGAGTGGGTGGGTGGGTGACTGTGTGAGTGAGTGAGTGTTTAGTTTTTTAAGGCGCGTCGATTTCTTTTATCATCAGTCTCGTGACTTTGGTGTTTGTTAAAGAAAGGAAATTGCATTTTTTCTAGCCCTGCTGGAATACAAGAATTGGTGCCGACCTACACATCGAATTCATGGATTTCCTCCCACCTCCCGCCACCACTGGGCACCGTTCCAGTCGGAAAAGGCTATTAGGTTTCCAACCCGACAGATTTGATAATACAATACATGTAAGTTTGTGTGAATGTGTGTGTATCAGGATAGAACTGGGGACAAGAATGAAAATGAAAAAATCATGTGCGATTCGTATTTTTGTCTTAAAGTTATGCTTCGGTATTCCGCTGTTATTGATCAGGGAAACCACGGAAAATACAGATCAGAGCAAGATGAAAGATCGCCCGTATACTAAATATAGCCATAGTACATTGAATATTGTCACACATTTAAATCACAATACTTCTTTTACCAGAAAGAAGTAACAAAAAAGGAAGTACAAGTATTGAAAAATCCCTCGTGACCAGTAAAGAATTATCATTCAGTGTCTGTTACAAAATGGAGTGATGGGTGTGTTGTTATATTCGTATAGCCATAGGTGTATTGTTTTTTTAATTATTTTTAGTTTTAGTCGCATCAACATCGCGGTTATTAGCGACTTCCTGTTACAGTTATAATACAGTTACAATATAATTATAATGCAGTTACAGTTACAATACAACAGTAAAAAATTATAACAATTACATTTCCAATTATCTTATGCATTGTTATTTAATAATATTACGCGAAAAAGGACTTCATAATATACGATGAACTCAAAATACAAGTAGTATAACATAATGCACTATAAAGTTTGTATTTCAACATTTAGCAAGAAAATATTTACGGTACTTGTTGAAGTTAACTGCTTTCGTACAATTTTTAATTTAAAATCCACTAATTTAAATATGAACAACCATATTTTCAATTTAATTAATTTTTTGAGGTGTATAAATCGTAATTTTATTTTGGTTTCTCTTTTCCAGTCTAATCTGTGCTCTTCATATTTCTCTGGTGTATTCCTTATTTCCATCGCTTGTAGGTTTTCCTTTGTCCATCTTGTTGACAGTCTTTCCCGCTATCTAGTGTGCGGAAGGATCAACTCATTGATTTTTTCTAACCACTTTTTCCCCCGCTAATCTTCGAACATTTCTGAATCACATTTTCATTCTGTGTCCATTATATTCTTTCTTAATTTCATCTTTTTATTTTATTTACTTTCTTTCCAAATTTCCGTCTTTTCACTATTCAAAATAAATATTACTATTTCGTTTGTGTATTTCTAGCATATCGTAAATCTCTTGCGTTGTTGATCAACAGATAATCGATAAATTATGAATTACATGTTATGAAACGCTCTTTCTTCTCTACTTCCAATTTTCTATTTCTATTTCCACTTTTCTGTTTCAAAGTTTTCTTGAAAAGATTCGTATAGTTTCAACATTACATTATATGCAGGTTGAATGTTTTAAGCAGTTTTATGATAGTCACGAATACTTTCGAGGAGCCGATTACTGTATTTTTGATTGCAGAAAAGTTTCGCGCTATCACCATGACCCTGCATGTCGGAAGAACCATCAAAGTCGAGCGTAACATTCTATACCCCCCACCGTAACTCCACCGATGCGACCCTTTCGCCGCCCGCCGCCGCCGCCGCTGCCGCCATCATCACTGCCCTCACCACGCTTCCTCCAACGTCCTCGTGATCATAAGCAATTGAGTATGGCAAGCATCAATCCCAGTTTGCTGACTTACAAAATAACTGAAAATACAATAGAAGCACAGGTCATTTGTCTTTGATATTCCCCAAAGCGTCGATAAGACCTCTAAAACTGGGACGTTTAACTTCATCATGGCCATCTTCAGTTTATTAGTGTACAAATGTAGTGAGAATCATCGTCCATACACCTTTCTGTCGGTGAGAGTCCAAAACCGAGGCGCGTGCGTGTCTGTCACATTCGTAACGGCCATCTTGGAAAACAAAACGGCGCAATTCAATCTGTGTGATTCTCCGAGAGGAACAGAAATGTCAGTCATCATACGTACTCAACTTCTGAACAATAATCATAACGTATTGGCCTACAAATAAATACTGTTTGAAATATTCATTTTGAATCGTCCTGTTACAATATGAATATTAGAATTGATTTTTTTAACATGATATATTTCCAAAATCAATGTTTTATTACCGATGGTTTTTACTTTTCCGTTATTTTTGTTTGTGACTGAAAAAGTCCAAAATCACAACTTTGTCAGAGTTAAAATACTTGTGGTGATATAGAATGGCACAGACAGTATTAATTTTCTATTTTACTTGCTCTCGGCTAGTTATTAGGTCTTGCCACTTTCTCTTACCAGCTGTCATCTATAGGCGGCCAAAATTGTTTTGACATTTTCGTAATTTTTCGGTTTCCAAACAGAAATATTATTTTAAGAATATTAAAGAACAGTAAAACTTCGTCCTAAATGGAAATTGTCTTTGAAAAATTTGGAGGCATTTTTAAGAAAATAGCGTTTAAACACTACTGTAAATTCGAAATTTTAAGATCCTTTTCACAGAAAACTTTTGAGCTTTCTAAAAGCGTTATTAGAAGTTATCTAAAGCATTTTAACTCGCAATTACAAACGTTTTTACATATTGCTGGAAATGTGCATATTAACGGTGTGAGATATCTAAAAAGAAATACATTTGTGTAATTTTTGAAAAAACAAAATAGTATCTCTAAATAAACTCTAATTCATATTCAAGAGTGCAATTAGTGTTATACGTTCGAAAAGTTTTACGAAAAATTTGTAACCGTTTATGAGAAAATGGTGTTTGACCGTTTCTGAAAATGTGGAATTTTGAGCTAGTTTTCACAGAAAACGATTGAGTTTTCTGTGAAACGAGAAGCTTTATATGAAATTATTTAAAACATATGTACTCATAAGCATAATAATGTGAACAAATCGCCGCTAATGTAAATGTTGACGTTTTATGAACGTACTGTATATTATCGTAAAAATGAACATTAAATGAAATTATACTACTGGCTGTCTAATAAAAGTTTTAAAACACGGATATTTAAAAACATCATTGGTTTTGGAGCGATTTATTATGAACATCATTTATTATGAACACGATGATTCAATTTTGATTACCGATGTTTATAAATGTCGATGTTGTGTTGGCGATGTCGTATCCCCAGTCGATGCGCCTTTCTCCATCATTAGAACCTCAAGAACTAGGGCGTGGGCGCGGCTGTCGCGTTCATAACGGTCAACTTGGCAATATCTGCGCCGCCTCAACTGGCGTGATCCCAGCCACCATCATAATCATGTTTACTAATATTTAAGAGAGTGTCAGAATAAATATTACAAACTTATAGTATGGACAATGGTCACAAATATTGACGTTTTCGCTTTGAACATATGGTGTCAAATATCTAATAACGAAGTTTTGTGACTTTTGTCCGTTTTTGGCAGATAACATATCGCACTCTGGTATTTTGCAGGTACTCGGTTTGACGCTCTTAAAGTTATTTAGTGTACCTGCGAAATACCCGTCAGCCAAACAGAAATAAAAGTCACATGTGTAACTGTGTTTGACCACCATTTCTTCATTGGCAAAAGTGATAATTTTCGATGGATTGATCATGGATTCGTGTTTCCGTGCGCATCAACTGTAAAAGTAATTAATAAGAGCAGTGCACGCTTTATTGCAGAAGTCGTCGGCGATCTTCGCTGAACGGCGCGATTCATCAGCGAACTACACGTCGACTTGCGTGGTTTTCCCTAACCAGGTATCTCTCACCAGCTGGAACAAGCTCTACCCCCGGACTGATCTCTCGGCATGTGTAGTACATGTAAGTGGGTAAGGAAGGGGGGAGGAAAAGAAAGGAAGGAAAGATCACGCGTGGCCCGTGGCCTGTTTGTTAGGGTACTACTCCGACGTTCGCCTGGTGTTGATCCGAGAAACCATGGAAAACTACCGATCAACACAGCTGGCCGCTAGATTTCTCCACCAGAAATGGTTCAATTCGTCCTCGCTACCTAACTAGTTATCAAAATACTTCCGCCGTCGGGACTCGACTCTTGGACCTCTCAGTCAGAGGCACTGCAGTGACATCAGTTAATGCTCTGAGCCACCTATACCGGTATCATCTTGCATGCCTTAGCTTCTATTCCGAGATGCCGATCAGCATATGGGTGCACGTAAACGTCGATCCTTTTTTCCGATCACTGGAACCTCAGGATGGCCGGCGGGGGCGCGGGCGGGGGCGTGGGCGTGCCTGGCGCGCCCCTAACGAGCGAGTGGCAAACAAATCCGCGTCGTCCGAGAGGCGCCGGGGCCCGGCGGAGTCTGCGAGGAGCGCGTGGGCGATCAGCGCCGCGCCGCGTTCCTGCGGCGGCGGAGGAGGGCTGCGCCGCGGCGATAGGCCCCGCCCTCCCCGCCCCGCCCCGCCCCGCCCCGCCCCGCCCCGCCCCGCCCCGCCCCGCCCCGCCCCGCCCCCGCCCCGCCCCGCCCCGCCCCGCCCCGCCCCGCCCCGCCCCGCCCCGCCCCGCCCCGCCCCGCCCCGCCCCGCCCCGCCCCGCCCCGCCCCGCCCCGCCCGCTTCTGGGGACTAATGAAAGTTAAAGCTGCACCGCAGACCGCGCCGTGATCGCCGAGCGGGCGGGCGGGTTAGCACCGCAACGCACGGGATTCTGTACCTGTCTACTCCGCATAAGGAAGCCCTTTCCACACCTTAGTATTTTCTGCTAATTAAAGTGACGATATATTTTGTAGTTTTATTAGTTTCTGATACTTTCTTATGCTTGTTCATAAGTTGTAAAATGTATATTTCAGCATTCATATTCCAAATTAACCTTTTAAGGAATTTCATATTTCAAATAGCTATGAAAAGAAAGCGCGTGATATTGTAAACAGTGTACGTAATATAATTGCCATACATACGAGGAGCGATTCAATGGATTGGTTGTATCGGTAGCTTAGTGGTCAGAGCAGCTGGGCGTAAATCCAGAAGGCCCAGGTAGGTATTCCGGTCGGGTCCCAATTCTTTGAACAAATTAAGTATTAAATCATTACTAACATGTATGTAATAGTTATTAACGTCATTAGGAAACAGAAATGTCATTAGTTTCACAGCAAATAACAGACGCGTGCCGTTCAATACTTTTATATTACCATCTTCTCATAACAAAAATAATGTAAACAATAATTTTTTGTGAAGAAGTGTTCTCACATGCCATCATTGGCTAAAATTCGTTTGTTCCGATTATTCTTAATGAAAGGCAGACTGATAAATCTTCAATAACGCTATTAAGAGTGGCTTTTCGTTGCCCTGATTGGGCTAAGTCGATAACAGAACATTGTTATCGACTGAAAATATCTGAACAATTTGCTAAATCGTTGTCAAGGGAACTAACCGCAATATTTAATCTACAAAGTCGAGTTTGAATCATATGGAACCACAGATCCACTCAGGTAAAGCCATCGTTCATAAGTACTGGAAACACACAAGCTAGATACAGGGGCCAGGAATGGAACTCCCCCCGAATTGTTTCAGTCTGCCGCCACCTCCCCTTCCGCCCTCGGCTGACGTGCTCGGCGCTAATGTCGCACGCGTTCCGTCACCTGACCCCCTCCTTCCTCCCCCCCCGGGGCCCCTTCTGTTGCCAGCCCTCTCACCAGCATGGTGACGCTGCGGAGAGACTTTCTTGCTCCACTTTATAACAGTATCTGTTCAAAAAGACTCCGTAAATAAGTTTGAAATAAATATTAAAACTCGGAGCTGCTTTCTGAGATATTTATGGATAGGAATAACGAAACATCCTTCGAATTTGAATTTAATAGTGGGCAGAAAAATCTTCATTAGATATACAAAACACGCTTGCAGATTTCTGAGTCGTTAAAATGGCATTGAAAAAGGTCATAATTTGTACCCTTTTCAAAGCCTACCTGAGTGAATGAACATGAGATGATTTTTCAGAACCGAATCCACGACCATACTACTAAGGTTTCGTCATGGGTTCGTCATTCATATTACAAAATAGTACGAAAGGAACAAAACCGGACATTACAATATACTTAATTTCTGAATAGATCAACGAATGATTCAGACAGCTTACCCACTGTAGTTTTTGAAATTTGCGTCACACTGTGCGAATGATTAGAAAGAAGTTAATGTTTGATAGACTAAATTAACTTTTCTATAATGTCAAATCTTTATTGTTTTTTACTTTCTCGCCTTACGAATACTTCGTAAGAAGAGAAAGTTACGTAATCGTGCGCCGGAAAACGGGGAGTTTTCGCCAGAAAAACTTATATAGCAGGGGTCTGGTAACGAAAAAGTGGATAAAACCTGCTGCTAAATTTAGACAAAAAAATCCTCTATATCGTGGTGTAGTCAAAATCCATGATTTGTTGCTTCTTGATACTGCAAAATCGATTGACGGCAAAACGTCCGTCTGTCCGTTTGTCCGTCTGACCATCTGTCCGTCTGTCCGTCTGTGGTCAACGCTAGCTCCTAAACCGTTCCGCAGATTTTTCTTCAAAATTGATATTCCCCGATCGTTTTTACTCGTCTCAAGGCAGTCGAAAATTGCAGTTTGGTCTGAGTTTTTGATAGAACACTTTTCCATTCTGACGAAACATTGAATTGTGTAGTTTACGTTCTGTTGTTTCCTTGTATCGTCTAAGTCTTTGTGATTTAGCTGCAAGCTTCTGTTTTAGTTCATCTAAATGTTCAGCTATTAAATTTGGATCAATAATTTTATCACTCTGGTCCTTGTGTTTTCTTGATTCATGTTCTTGGTGACCGTATTTTCTGATCTTTGCAAGTGTTTTCTTAATTTTCTGGGCTAATTTCTTGTTATTTGGTTGGTACAAATATTGCGTTACTCTGCCTATTTCTTGACTAAGATATTAGATTTGATTTTCGAGTCTTTGCTGCCATGGCGGCTTAGTATTTTTCTTGTTTGACTTCTTTTTTCGACTTTCTGACTGGTCCTTTAATTTGAAACCAGCTTTTACAGCTACGGTAGCAGTTGCACAGTAAACTATAGCATGTATATCTGTTAAAGTGTCTTCTTCTTGATCTGACAGGGCAAGATATGTTCATTTATATATTGAATAATTTGGGTGAGGCTGTTCTTTCTATTGATATTGAGTTTAGGAATTCTGGGGAGAAGAGTTGGATCTAATCCTGAATACTTGAGAAAACGTTCCTGGTATATATCAATTATGTTTGACATGTTATCTTCCATGGCACCTGCACCTGCACAATGGATCCTGATTTGCTTCATATAATTGGGTTGAATTTAGAACTACGTGTAAATCTGCGATAGTTTGTGTCAAGGGGCACCCATTGTTGGAGGAAGAGATTTCTTCGCCTACTTCCTGTTTAATTTGTTCCAACCTTACTTTGAGGATTAGATTGTATGTATAACTCTTTTCTGATCTACAAGCCTTTGTTCTGTGACGGCAAAATGGAGATACCTATCTCTGAATTCAGCAGGCAGAGATTGTCTGTATACAATCATTTCTGATTCTAAACGTGTGGCTCTGTAGTAGACGCGCATAATATACTCATTTAAGTTACTCGTCCACTTCATACTTTGCCTCACTTTCCCTGCTTTGGTGGTTGCGAGCAGCTGCTCTGGCAAAACACTGTCGAAACGTGAAGCCACAGATTGTGGGTTGCTTCTTTGGGATTTGGTTGTAGTTTGTTCGGGTGACCCGGTAGGCGCCCGCCTGTTTAACGATTAAGAAGTCTTAAACGTCTCTCCACTTCAGAATGGGTGATTTCCATTGCCCCCAGCACCCCTAAAGTCGGTGACAATTGCTCGTCTTCCACGTGGCACAGTTCGTGCCAACACGTAGGGTTGGACTCTAGAAGACTTGCAGAAAGAGGGGAAGGGGAAAAGGGGGTATAGTGGAGAATAGGGGGATACCTTAGGGGAGTGCCGTATTTCACCTGAAGAAAGGAAATGACTTGAGAGAACAATTTAGGACAAGGGCAGAAGAGATAATGAGACACGGATAACTTTCACAAGTAAGGACAACGGACAGCTGCTCCGGTTAGTCGCCTCTTACGACAGGGAGAGATTCCGTGGTGCTATTCTACTAAAACCCCCGGTCACCACACGTGGATTATTATTATTATTGCTCCATGTCACGACTACAGATGTTATGAGTCGGCTGAGTATAAAATCTACTCCACGTTGCAACCAGCTACCTAAGGAGCAGATCTAAGGACTGTCGGTGCCTCTACAATACATTGCGCAAAATGTGAGCTGTGCCAAATAAAGCAATTTCTTGCACTTCCCAGTCCTTTGAATGACCTGGAGGTTTAGCCAAGTTCTTACACAAATTTTGCGGAACAAATCCCAGAGCTCCGATGACTATCGGTACGACCTGTGCTTTTACGCCCCACATTCGGCTGATCTCAATTTCCAAACTCTTGTATTTAAGACGTTTCTCTGCCTCCTTTGTTACGACATTTTGATCGCAAGGCACAGCAACTTCCACAAGTAGACATGATTTTTTTCTCAAAATCCCGGATAACTATATTCGGTTTGTTTGCTGCTATCGTACGATCCGTTTGAATTTGTTGGTAGTACAATATTGCACACAATCCAACCGATGTCACCGGTTTTGGTGAGTGTTCGTACCACTTGAGGCATGTGTTTGGAACTTCGAGGGCGGTACAGATCTGCCAGTGGAGGTAGCTACACACCCTGTCGTGTCTTTTCAAATATTCAGTCATTGCTAGAATTGGACAAGCTGAATCAATATGATCAATGGTTTCTACTTCCTCCTGGCAAATTCGGCATTTGTCATCTTGGGAAATTTTTAGAACCGCTTTATCATAATGTCGTGTTCTCAACGCCTGATCTTGAGCAGCTAATAAAAGTGCTTCTGATACTGGCTTCATTCTTCCCCTTTTAAGCCACATAAATGATTGATCTTTATTGATCTGCACCTTGTCCATTCTTTTTAGATATTGTCCATGGAGGGGTTTGTCCCTCCACGACTTCTTTAACATTTTTTGTGTCTCACATTTCATGTTTAGTAGTACCAGAAGTTTAGTGTCTGTGTTATTTGACGTGTCTTGCATAGTTTTCTTTGCAATACTTTTTGCTACACTAACAATGCCTCTGTTTCCCATTCTTTGGTCAGATTTCATGACCTGCCTCATTAGAGGGTCATCTTGATGACTGGCTACATACTTTCCCATTCCAACTATTGCATTGTGCCAGGAGGCTTCAATTTGTCTCAGGCCTCTTCCTCCTTCCTTACGTGACACATAAAGTCTATGTACATCAGCTCGAGGATAGGCAACATGATGCATTGTTAGCATTTTTCGGGTTTTCCGATCTATAATGCGAATTTCCAGCTAAATCCAGGCCACTAGTCCGAATCTGTATTTGGCTACAGACCCAGCCAAACTACCTGTTGCTGACATTTTATTCCTGAATTCAGAGCGGACTGCAGGGCAAGTCTCACTCTTCTATACAACTCCCTGTGAATTCTCTCTTTCATTGTGTCGTTCGAGATGGTCTCACATTCTTCATTGCCCAGATATTTGTAAGTTTTACCCTATTATTATTATTATTATTATTATTATTATTATTATTATTATTATTATTGTTATGTATTGCAGTGATCAATCTATATAATTACTTGGATAATTAATGTATCTATCTGTATTATATAATTTCATTGGAAAACTTTCGTGATGTGTTTATTTAACTGTAATACAAAAGTCAAAGTGTATATTGCGTAAATGCTATATTGGGAAGAAATGCATCAACGTACTGTGAAAATTCACGTGTTAAGAATGTGTGAAATGCGAGAAGTTACAACTCTGCTTTTCTAATAACCCGCCAATCCTAATGGAAGAATCGAGTAATAGACGCGCTCTCGACCTACACAGTGAACCAATGAGGCTGACACAACAGAGTGTCGAGCAGAACAGATGTTCATAGCCGAATATCTCGTTCGTATGGGAAGTTTTGCAATAAAGCGTCCACTAAGGAGAAAATCGATATTAATAAATTTGTATCCGGCGAGGATCCACAATATTATTAAGGGAAAATAGAAACCTGTTGTGCGTTTGCTTGCGCTTGGTGTATTGAGCACGTGGTAGAATGTAGAGTATAGTTTTTCAGCCTAAGGGACCTTCAGCGTTTCATGGATTTTATGTCAATTGCTTTGAAAGGACGTTCGTCTGGCGATATTACGAAGACGGGAGGAGAAGGCTTTTGGTGCAGAAGGACGAGCTACAGCGACGTGCGAGACACACGGGGATGGGAAGCAATTTGTGAGGCAAGCGAGTAACCTCGGTGGCGGGGAAGGGGAGAGAACAAACAAAAGAAAACATTTCTAAAAACAATGCGAGTTAGGTGCAGCGAGATTTAGAAACGTAGAAAAAAGACAAACACATATGTTTTGCCTCCATCGATTTTTCTGTATTAAGGACCCCCAAAAAATTGGTTCTGACCAAACAACCTGCTAGATTATGTAATTCACTACCTATAGGTACGGCATTTCTCCACTTTTTCATTAGAAGGGTCCGGCAATAAGAGTTTTACCTGTCGAAAATTCGCAGTTTTCCGGCCCCCGATAACGTTCCTCTATACGTAGGTATATACGGAATAATATTCGTATAATAGGGAAAGTTATGCTATGCTGCGGAAAATCTTTTTCGAGATTGTAACGCAAATACACGTTTTGGGGTCCCCTGATATCGAAAAAACTGATTCTTTTCAAATCGTCCGTCCGTCTGTCCGGTAGCGCTACTAACATTAGCGCCTAAACCATATTTACGATTGCTTCCAAACTTGATATTCCTCGGTCGATCTCGTTCCGCTCGAGGCGCCGCAATTTTGAAAAACATTCTTCAAAATTGGGGGTACTTTACATGAAGCCCTTTACATGAATTTCGAAATTTCCTCATAAACGGCACCAATTTTTTTCTTTAAATTTCTTGTAAGAATGAACACTTATTAAGGTGGCGTAAGTTCGATTTTCACGGTTAACTCTGAATTTTCGAAATTCCTAATGTACTCTATGAGGTGACTTAAACGCCATATAGCTCTATTCTTTTGTTTTTTCCAAAATTACAAAAATGTATTTTTTCACTTGTCTGTCACGTAAATAATATTTACATTAGTGGCAATTTGTTCACTTTATTATATTTTAGAGTACATAGGGTTTAAATAATGTCAAGTAAAGTTTATCGACAACACAACCGTTTTCTGTGAGTCGAAGTTTGTCCAACAGTCTGTTTGGAAGAAAATTGCCATTTAGGACGAGGTTTAACTGTTGTTTAATATTATAAAATTTATATTTCGGTTCTATCATTAGGAAACCGAAAAATTAAGAAAATGTCAAAAAAATGTTTTGGGCAGCGATAGATGGCAGCTGGTACGAGTATGTGGCAATTCCCAATAGCTAGCCCAGACCCACGGAAATAGGAAACTACTACGGGAAAGTCTGTGCCATGATGTACAACCACTGGTTTATCTTATAACAAAGGAAGGCTTAGAAAGTAAAAAGAACAGCCAGTTCCTTTTATTTCTTTGTAAAGTGTCTCTTATATTTATTTGGTGTACTATTGTAGGAATCTTCGAGATTATAAGTGATGTATTGCACTATAATTGACAACAGTGACATGATTTATTTAGTTTCATATTTCCTAATCTTTAAGTCCAAACTCTGAAATTAAATAGAATTTTTATAAATTTTACCAAGGGATAAGTTCTAGCAACCAAGAACAAGCTGAACACCAAAAATACAGCGTACATTTCGGTAATGTAAAAGTTTGGAATCACCTTAAAAGTGGTGCGGGTTTTTTCCCGAAGCAGGACAGGTTATTGGCCTAATAGTTGTGGGAGTAGACAAAGGGAAGCCGCCGTTCTGATTCACTGAAAACATTAATTGTGTGACGTTCGTTGGCAAACGCTGTAGTAAACTCAGGTCGTTCATGCCGCGCGTTGCAACTCAAAATGTTTTTTGAGGGAAATTCCACACCAACAGAGCACGCACCAAAATATAAAACTGCAGTCAGTGTTGAAAAACTAAATCTGCTCGGCAAGAAAACATTCTCTTTTAATTAACCGTTTTCCTTTGTCCTCGATGTGGTTACGCTGGTCAAATGGCAAACATTGAGGGTAATACCTTTCAGACACTTTTTATTTTCGATACATTAATGAGATTCGGTCGTATAGATTATTGTAGCTGTAATTGTGTTGGACCAAACTTGTGTTCTCTAGTATTGTTACGTGGGTCGTTTGTTATTTTACCTATTTGATCTACCTGTTCAAATAAAGTTGCGTCGACACGTGTAAATTCATATGTCTGGGCCACACTTCTATTTATTGAAGTGTTCGTTATAACACCAATCGGAAATATCTCGCATCCAGGCCAGTAAACTTCGAACTGATCCTGTTACACTAATGTATAGTACCCGGGCACAAGCAGATGGCTGGATTTTCATGAGTAACTGTCTGCTCCTGAACATTCTAACTGACGTCCCGCCTCTTTTCAAAGTATAGCTTCTCTCTGATTCAATATTTTATAAATGTGAACTTTGTTACATATCCTTGTAATGCTGTAATGCTGTAATTATGTATCTTTGTAATTTCCGTCAAATGCCATTATCTGTAAATCATCTTGTTACAATCAAACAACTTGTTTGTGATCACTTTTACCTATTCTTCAAATAACTGTTAAACAGCATTTCTCCAGAAGTATCCCATTCTATTATTAAATGATTTTTATTGTAAAAACACAAAATATTAAGAAAATAATAAAGTTAGTAGAATGAACGCTTATGTTCCGTCATTTGTAAATTACATCGTTTGATTGTGTTAAAACCTTGGAGAAGGTGTTGGTCCAACGAGAGCAAATATGTGTGAGTTAGTATTTAGCGAAGCAAAAATAGTGATTTTTTTAAGTTCCGAAATTGACGTTTTAAAATGCACAAATTAGTGGGAGTATTTATACGCTATGTCCAGCAATTGTTTGAAACATGTGTTCCTTTACAAAATAATATTAATAAACGTAGTTATATGTGTTCAGTTACGTTTTTCAATGAAATGTAAAATATTCACGTACAAAGAGCTTTGGGCAGTAACAAGGTATGATATACTTACCCCGAAAATGCTTTTGTTGTTTGTAAATGTTAATACCTCGATTTTGGTCGACCTGTGTCTCATCTTGTTATTGCCCTAAGCCCATCATAAATGTGAACTAGTCATGGGTACAAAGTGAGCCACATTTTCACCAAAATCGAAATATTAATATGGCAGGCTTGCTATGGGTATCGTGGGGTTTCTGCTACAAGCTCTTCATACATGTATTTTGTATAGAACAAAAGTCGTTAACAAACTCATTCCGTACCTCTTCGCCAAAAACCTCTCCGTACGTCAAATAAGTAACATTTTTTCGATGAACTAAATTAAACATTTAAAACGCCATTGTACGAGAATTCAAAGTGAGTTAAAAGCTAAAGCGAACACACGTTGAACATAATGAAATAATTTAATGTACAAAATCATCATTAAGCAATTACTACCACCTTGTTCGTACAGTTATCTTTTCAACGCCTGCTATTAATTGCACTTACGAAAGCCAGCTAGTGGCTTGAATCGCTACTTAAAACATCAATTCCAGCTCGAGGAAAGAGGAGGGGGCCGTGAGAGGCAAATGGATTAGGAGGAGGCGCAGAACCCCCTGAGTGCGGATTACCACGCCGGAACAACTCAGAAGTTCTGAACGCGCTCACGAAAGAACAAGACACAACAGTCGAGCGGGATCCGCCGAGGGACGACCTCGCCGAGTGGCGTAGGCGTCCAATTTTGAGGCGCGCGTCAAAACACGCCAGTAAAACAACTTCTTGCTACTTTGTTCATAATTGGAGGGAAGGGGAGGGGGGAAACAGGGTCGGCGCAAACTCCCGCTAGATTTATGCACATAACTTACATCCCCCTTCCTCTTACGTGCGGTCCCGTAGTTCCCGGAGCGTCCGTCGCGGCCTGGGGGCGCCAATGTGGGCGACCCCTTGCGAAACTATGCGTCGCAGGGGGCAATATGGCATCGAGGGCAGCCCTCTTGTTGTTGCTGGCCGACCTCGGGCAGGCGGGGAAGGGGTGGCGAGAGACTTGTGCACGAGGCGGCCATGTTGTCGCAGCTGCCGGCGGCTCACATGAGGCTTTCTCGCGCACCTATTGAGGCCCCTCCCACGCTCTCTATTTATGCCCTGGGTTGCTAGATCGGTGTTTCCCCTTTGTATAGACGGTGCAGTAGCTTTGACCGTGCTGATTACTTGAGGACAGCAAATGCTTTTTATTAAAACACAAAAGCTCATTGATATCCTTCACTTCATTGATGATTAGGGAGTGAATTTGAATGACTTTGCGTATTTTTGACCGTTGGTTCAGTGCACAGCTAAGTGAAATGTCTTTTTATTTGGTTAGAATATGATGCTGTATAGTATGTTGTGTGCTGTATGTCGGTGCATATTTCGCCGATTTTTCCTGTTTTTTGTCCTGCCCCGTAATTTGCATATTTCGTTAAAATAGAGACTTATTTATAAAATTTTCATCTTTTCGTACAATCTATTCATTTGTGAGCGTTCATTGATTCAAAAGAGCTTGTCACAGTGTGCGTTTTCTGTTTTCTATAGATGATTAAATACTTATGCAAATGCAGGATATTTATTGTTAACAAAGTTTTCAACCAGACCGAAGAAATACAATAAGACACATAATGTACTTCACTAAGGTGTATATTTACTTGAATTTTTTTCTCGCGAAGTTGGGTAGATTATGTTTGCAAAAAATGTATATTTTCATTCCAAGCATGCTTCTCCTGAATTTTATCAAGAAAGATTTGTAGAGGGAATGAAATATTGTTAATTTTATTTGCATATTAAATGCATATTTCACAATATTTACGTTATAAAATGCATATTGTTAAAAGCGTATTTCAAGATTCTTTAGGGCATAAAAATCCTCTCCCTATTAATGATATACTGTTCTGCATTAATTGGGTCTCTCATGTATTAAAATTAAGTACAAACTCACAAAGATGAATATTTATAAAACTGATTGGGAATACTCATTTCAGCATCCCCTTTAAAACATATGTTTAATAAGATTTTGTTAGATAAGATGGAAGAAGGGTTCGCGTTCTAGGATTGAGTGGCGTATAATTTTTGAGTCTGAGTACAGAAGGACCTTCGTGGATAATTTGACAGTAAATAGAATTACTAAATGGGAGAAATCTTGCGAAAGATAATAAATGTGATGGGTGATTTATTGGCGTTGTGTAAGATTCCTGTATATATCAAACTCACTATTATGTGCTAGGGGTGGAGTAGGGTTGGAAGTTTCGTCGGAAGACATGTGTGTTTACAGTTCTCACTATTGTTGACAAGAGTTTTGTTGTATAGTAAACTCCATTTATAGTGAACTTCTGGTGGCTAACAGTCTTGGCTCACTATATCGTAAGTTCATTATATCTGATGATGTCAAAAATAAACAGAGTTTCTCCATAATGGTTGATTTTATCTATATAGAGATACAGCTAAATGCATTAACAGAACGAACTGAAAATTTAAATATCTTTATTTTTTCTTAAAAGATCAATTATTTTCAATTGTTTACTTCGTAAATTTTTCATTAGTTATTTCACTTGATACTTCTTCAGCGTGCTCTCTCCATACTCGATTCTGCATTGTCTTCAGTGTATAAGTATCATAATGCAGACTTCACATTCTCCAATGACTCTTGCACTGTTGGAACACCATTCTACTCTCCAAAGGCCCTTTTACTCGCCTATAATTTCCAGGACGTTGTATTTCCGGCGTTCTCTATTGCCGATTTTCAGGTTTACTATACCCGAAACTTCTTATGCTTATTTCTAATGTAATCGAGGATTCACTATATCAGAGTTCACTATAATCGGAGTTGACTGCATGTAGTTGTCTCTAAGTACCTTCTTCAGTGGCCTGTAGGCAACGCGGCGCGGCGGGGAGGAGAGAGGAGGAACGAGGAGTGTGAAGGAGTGGGAGGAGCGGGATGAGCGAGCGAGGAGGAGAGATGAGGAGCGAGAGAGCGAGCGAGGAGGAACTGGGTGGATCTGGGAGGATTGGGGGAGTGGGAAGGAGTGGGGCGAATTGAGGGGAAGTAGGGAGGAGCGTGAGGTGTGCAGACGAGAGGGAAGGAGGGGGAAGCGGGGAGAGGAGCGAGAAGAAGCGGGGATGAGCCGGGAGGAGCGGCAAGGAAGGAAAGCAAGGAAGTGTAGGGAGCAGCTTGAGAAGTATGGAGGAGTAGGAAAAGGGAGGAGAGAAGCAAGAGGAGCTAGGTGTGAGGGGTAGTTGGGAGGAGCTGGGAAAGCAAGGAAGAGTGGGGTGGAGCGGGTAGTCGCGGGCAGGAGGCGGGCGAGGCAGGGAGCGCGCGGTGGTTCCCCGGCCTCTGCGCTTTATTGCTCAGCGTGCCTGCCCCGGGCACGTGACCTCGCCCCCCCACTGCACCTGCCCGAGAAGTAGCCGCTCCTGTGCACACGCGCAGCCCGACCACCCTCCGCCCGAGGAAATAAAAAAGAGGAGGCAGATGCCTTCGGCGAACCACTGAAATTAAGCATTACGGTGTTGGTGCTTCAATCGTACGCCCAAAATAAACATCTGCACCTCTCATTTTGACAGCACGCTTTTATTTAACAAAAGGCCAGAAAATTTTGAAGTTTAGTCCAAGCTAAACACTTTAATACACATATGTACTTAAAATATTATCTTTGTTCACGCAAGAAGTGAAAATACGAAATGTACCTTAAACATTTTCGTGTTCGCTGGGGCGGATTGGTATAATTTAAATCGCTTCGTAAATTCGTATGTCTCATTCCATGTATGTTTAATACAATAAGAGAGACGGCTATAAGAGCATTTTTTATGCAAATAAGTATTCTGGGTGCCTGAAAATACCTCATTTTCCCTGACATCATTGATCTTTTAATCAAAATAACAGTTTCAAGGACCAGGGTTGCAACATACACGTTACTTTTCTGGAGCAGGAACGAATGTTATTACAGTAGAAGCATGTCTAAAAGGTTTCGAAAGTCTTTCCTCTAATGTTTTTTGTCTTCGCACGCCTGGACTACTTCATTCATTCAGGTCATTATTTTCGTAAGTTTAGTGCTTATTATACCTCAGTAGGTGGCGGCGTTATTCCACCGCTCCAAACCGATGTAGCGTCCGCTACTGAGACAGCGGCAGTGTGGTGCACAGCGGGTATCGTGGACACTTGCAGTGAACACGTGTTGAATGCTTCACAAAAGAGCCGGAAGAAGCGGGGGCGAAACCCCAGGGTGCAGGTGTGAAGGTGTTCGAATTGCGCCAGATGCATCGCAGTCCGGACAGAAGCACCCCTGGGAGGAGGGTGGCGACGCGAGGCTATAAAGGCGGATGGGCTCTGAAAAGATTGTTCCTCAAAATTTTGTCACGAGACCTTCGCGAGACGCCAGTGTGCGTGGGAGGCCGCAAGCTTGCGGGTATAAGTGCCAGACTCATGTGACAATGAGTTGGTAGTTAGCGGATGCCAACGGGGAGCAAACGCTCCTGTAGGAAATGGTACTGCATGTAAATAAACATATATGTATAAACAATGTTTATGCCAAAGCCATCGTGTCTTCGATTTGTCCAACCCACGACGTCACACCGAGTTCCGGCGGCGACCTACCTGTCGCCGTGCGTTGCTTTCCTCGCCCCTGATCTCACTCCCAGCGGAGCAATGCCTCGACCGGGACAAAGCCTAAGTCCCCGACTGGCCTCCCGATGGGTGTAGTGTTTGTGAGACATGTGTACCTGTTTGGCAGACCTTGTGTCGTTGTCCACTGCCAAAGCCCATCTCTTATTTCACTTGAAATCGTAACGCTTCGAGGTGTGCAAAATGATTGGGAAGGAAGGGTGCAGTCTGTGATCTATTACTAAGATGCTGATATTTGTCCAGGTCTTGGGTTCCTCGAACTAAATTCGTCAATACAAGTATACCTACTTACAGAAAGACGCATCCAAATCTAAAAACCTTACGTGTTACCACAGAATATAACTCAATACGCTAGTGAAATTAATTGTTCCCTTAACTTTCAACAAGTTTTTTTTGTTCACTGCCCAATGGCAGTGAACAAAATACATCACAGCATTTAGAGAAAGCTCGGTTATCTCAAGATGTTGCAGACAATTATTTCAGCCGAACCAAACCACTACGTGGGCAATAAAAGTATCTGAGGAAGGGTGTATTACATCTTTGTCATTTAGTAATGATCATTTTTCTATTTCAGCTAAAACTTTATGTGTGCTTTCGTAAGCTTCCATTTCGTAGATACTATGTAGCCATACATATCAGAGTCACCGTTTCTAAGAAATACTTTAATACGTAAATGCCAGTCAATCAAAAAATAAAGTGATTTGAATATGATTTGTTGTGGGTGTAGATGATATCTCTATTTCATCCAGAGGCGAATTCTTGAAAATGTTTCAGTGGGATTTTTCGCTTCGGAACCTCTCCCCAATTACACTCTGAACGATTTATTTAATTAATGTACCTTAAATCTCGAGTGCAACATAACCACTGTTCATAATGGGAAAACGAATCATAGCAGAATGTGAACAATAAGTTATAATTCTTTTTAACAAAATGAGTAAAGTTAGAAATAATTTTAGTTGTGGCCTCTGGTCTCAGCCCGCAGCCCGCAGCACATTGCTGAACGTGCTCTGCCAGCACCCGCCTTTCACTAGGAGCGACTGACGCTTGACCGCGCTTCACGGTGCTTCACGGCGCTTCACTGATGCTAACGAGCGGGCCCGCACGCTCCCAGCTCAATAGCAAAGCCCCTGAATAGGATCCTCTGAATAAGTGCGCTCTATGCATATGAAATTATACTAATTGGCAGTAATTAACTCCTCATTCATAGTGAATCGTAATACCCAGAAAAGTTAATTTTTCGCTGTAATAAATATACCACTTCTGTTCCAAGTTCACACGTTCGTTATTCAGAGAATTCATAAATGACGATACTCAAAGGATCTGTATTAATATCATTAAAGGATTTGGAATACATTTTGAAAATATTTCATTATTTATTATTGGTTACTATTAACATTCGGAATAAAATACAAGTTGATGTCAAAGTTATTTAAGAAATATATATGTGAAATATGTTACAAAATTCAATGATATTAACGGCATGCAATATAAAAAATGTATAACAACTTTCTTTGGTTTCAAAGAGATCTTGGTTAGGGAAATGGTGGCCTTGGCTTTTCTTCAGCAGTTTTGAGAAAATAATACTAAAAAATATTAAAGTTCTTATGAAAATTTGTACGTTGTAGTTAGGAGACTGTATGCGAAATTAATGAATTGCACTGTCACCTACATCCCCTGGTTGCTACAAGGAGGACCACTCCTCAATTAATACTTCCCACACGAGTCACCAGTCTCGCGTTCCTGAAAATACCTTCAGGTGCTGTCATTACCACAAATGAAATTGGAAACATGCGGAATGAATACTTATAATTATATTAGAATTTGGCATACAAGAAATTACATAACTTGCAAGGATTTAGATAAGAATTGAGATCGAGTGAATACTGAAGCTGTTGATGTAAATAAACATGGTAATGATGATTACAAATGCTTATACATTGTTACAGAGGTCAGATATTCACTGACAGAAAAAAGAGTGCATTGGGGGCTGCTGTGTGCTGCACTGGCGGTGTTGTCGAACGTGTCAGATAAGAACACGTATCTTGCTTTTAGGAATCTTGTGATAAAACCAGTAATCACATTGCCGTTATGCACGACGCACTCAGTATGGTGTAACCGTATTATCAAACCAGAAATTATACGTTGAATTGAAGGTACAACTATTTTGTTTAAGGCAACACATAAAGCAATAGTCACTGCATCAATATTGCATTGCATAAAACTACTTGGTCACAGTGTAACTGTAAGTTTCCTGTTACGAATAACAGTGGAAGAACACGGATTAAGTATACTTAAAACTCCTGTTCGTTATTTACAGTGCAGCAGTTCACTTGCAATAACAGAGTTCCATTTAGCGCAGCTAATGGTATTGAGCAGTTTGTCTTATAAATTTGAACAATAGATAAGAAACTGAGAGTCTCGCACACGTGTATGAATTGCACGTGTGAAGAAAAGTAAGTAAGCGGCACACATGTAAATGTTGTAACGACATACAGTACACATTGTAGACACATAGTACACATTGTAACGACGTACATTACAAAGTAAACATTGTAGTTGTCATATGGCACTGGACAATAGAGAAAAAACTGAGAATGTTGCTTACGCGTGTGAATTGCATGGAGAGAGCACACGACACGTCTGCGTCTCATAGAGGTTTGTGGCCAACTAACTTTTCGAGGATGCGCCGTCTGCCGATAGCATATTGCGCGCCAGGACTGAATAGAGCCAATCGGCGTGCATATTCTATTGCAAGGAAAGTTGTACCTTGAATTATTAATTGAACGAATTACATAAAAATACAAGTTATTAAGTGTTAAAAAATGTAGTGTATCTTGTGCGTTAATGTTCATGATGAATGAAAAACTGCGCACAATTTAGATTCGCCGCAATAGTTCTCGGAATGAGGCAATGCGGGAAACGGTGGCGGTGGTTCTCGGAACTGCAAGGAGTCAGTTGCCGCTTTCGTAACTGAATAAATACAAAGAAGGAAATAAAAGTTGTACAATTAACTTAGTCATATGTGATGTGCATAATTAATTAGAAGGTGCTTGCTTGTACGAACAAAATGTTCTTCTGAAATTAGTAGAGTGCTGGTAGCTTTTGGAGAAAGTACAAGTGTAGTAAAGATATCTGTGCAAAAACCAAATATAAAAATATATGAATAAAATATGAAAATGACAAATAGCCTTGAAGATAGTATACTTATACAAAATTGGATTGATCTGAAGAGCATTGTCTCAGTCTAATTTGTGCCCTCAAAACATACGCCTTAACCCAACCACAACCCCGTCACCAAAAATCTTTCTTCGCAGCGTTTTGTCATAATCTTCCCTGCACATAGTCACGGTTTAATAAACCATTCAACTAAAACAGACTGAATTTCTTGCAAAAACTACTGATACAGGCGTACTACATGGCGATAACAGCTTTGCATTAACAATGTGTTTTTCGTATGAAAGATTATGGACAGATCGGTTAGTAGTTTTCTCTTCATGGCTTTTCATTAAATATTCAACAAAACTACACAGTTATTAGGATTACCTTTGAAATCAATTCATCAAGATAGAAGGAAAATAGTCTCTAATAAATGCTGTTTATTTTAGAAAACAATAAAAGGCAAAAACTGTAAGAAAAGAACTGACGACCAAATGCTTAAAAATCTCCAATGGCCTTCAGGGAATTTTAATATCATAACGCGTAGGAACTAGATGACACTTAACTTCATTTATTTGCATTTATTAGATATTATACAAATAATGAAACTGTACAATTCTTCTGAAAATATACATTCAAAGAGATTACAGTTCAAGTAACGTTTGGAGATAATAGAGTGCTTATAAAATGTGCCCAAAGAAGAAAAAAACAAACAAAAAACTGAAAACAAAAATAACTTATGGCCTCCAGATCGCAATATATAAACCTGGAATGTTCTGTGAAGCATTTTAATAGTGAAACTTCGTGGGCAGATAAAACACACAGCCTCCAAAAATCGACAAATACTACGACCTTTCTACGCAATGTTTTGTCACACTTTTTTCAGCGTAGTATCCAACGATTCCAGCTCGACTGCATGCGGATTACATCGCCCCATAAAAGAAGCGATAACCCCCAACCTCACCTGGCAGAGCACAGCGCGCCAGTGAACGCCGGTCTTTGATGACCTGCTACGTTCCCACGAAGTTTATTTTACAGTATCCGATGCGAACCGTGAGATTAGCTTCGCTTCGTTTATCGTGGACGCATGCAACGTGAATCATCAGCGGTTTTGAGAGTTTCGCTTCACCATGTGCGGGGTAATTTTCCATGCGGTGTACTGCCGAAAGGATTGCGGATGGAGAAAAATGGTGATGCTCTTTGGGAAATGGAGCCTGCTGTGGCAAGAGAAGCTATGAATGGACTTATTCGTAGAGAGACTCATCAGGCGAGATCGGTCTGCTTGTTGATTGTTGTGTGATGTAGAACTATTTCTTCGTGGTTTTTGCCTGGTGTTCTTGCCTAAAACTGTTCAAAACACAACACACATTCATCCAAATTGTGTGAATCATTAAAACTTACGATCAACTTCGAAATAATATTATTAATAGTAATAATTAATATATTATTATTAATTTTATTATTAATATAATAGATTTATTATTATTATTATTGTTATTATTATCAGAGTAATATAAGTTGTATTATTCTTCGTAAATTAATTAAATTGCTATTGGTAGAATATTTATTTCAGTACTAACATGCTCCTTAACCTCAAAATCTATATTTCCAGCTTCCGGACATGTGAACGGCAGACACCTAGGACGGTAAAATTCAGTAATTGACATATCTAGGGGCAACCAGGGGGAAAATAATAAGCAATGAAATATTGAAATTGTTGTTATTTCTTCCTGTTCCTGGAATCATGTTGAAGATGGTTTGTAGGTGGTAAGCTTTAAATATGCTTGGACCATGTATGTCCAAACATATTTAAAGCTGACCATCTACGTGTCTACAACAAGCTATGAAATAGTTTCGATGTTGACTGAGAAATGCAAACACTGCTTGATTCAGTTACAACGAACATTTTCATACTGCATATACCGACTGAATTACCATACTCAGTAACTGCTTACAGCAAAGCTGATGTCTTGCGACAGCAAGGCTTCAAGGTGGAGGCTGCCCGTCACGAAATATTTGCTACTCATTAGTTGTATTACGGAACAGCAACGTTTCTGATATTATTGGTATGAACTGAAGTACTTTATTCGTGTAAACTATGCGATGTTATTGAATTCGTGAAGACTGTTAAAATATTTCATTTATTGCAGTTTTATAGAAGAGTATTTTATTTATTTTTCTTTAACAGTGTTTGTACTACTTTTTAGACAAACCTTTGATGTAGTTTTCTTCAGCAGAATTTTGCTGCTACTGGGAACTAGCGCTTCTTCACATAATTCTACAAGAAAATCAGTTTTAGGTTGGATCATGCCATAACAATTTTTTAAATCTGTTTGGATGCTCACGAAGGGCGGGCGGGAAAGTCAGATTCACTTTAATTTGACCCAAAGACAGCGAAGACCGTAGTTTGAAAATCAAAAACGTTTTACAGAGTGTCATTTGCCACTAGCTTTTTTGACACATCATAACATGAATTATTTCTTTCGACGGTGGACGGATTGTTGATGAAGGTAGATGTAGAAAAGTTAGAACCATTTCAATTTTGTTACCCTTTAAACAATTTTACCGATAGAAGACCTTGACTTAAAAATGCAGGTCGAGCATATGCAATGCTGACAACTGAGAACACGACATACTACTCACCTTTTTTAAACCACTCAGTCCCAGTGTTATGGCCATAGCGGGGCGGGTGGGGGTGAGGTGGGCTGGAATTGTTGCGATTTCGTCTGAGGTAAAATGAGAGGATACTTGTACGATGGTGACAGCGCCTTGTTCCATGAGAAAGCAAGTCGAGATGAGCGCGATGACAGCAGAAGAGGTGGGACAGGCAACAGATGGCGAAGAATAGAACGCGATACAACTGCTATCGAAATACATGAGTCTGTGTAACGGTGAAACGTGTTAGTTAATGCCTTATTTTACGTGGTGAGGCTCGGGGCATCGGACCCGCTCTTGCGTCAGATCACGCAATTTCGCTACGCTCCTTTCACCATCTGCTGGAAAAGAAGGTATAACTCCCGCGACCAAAAGGCGATTTTTAATTTAGCTCAGAGGCTTATTTTAGACACGAGGATCTTTTAATGCAGTAAATCCAGGACATGGGTCAGCGGGCATTACATCCCCTCTGAAGGAAGGCGGACGAAGAATTTCTTACCCTTAAAAATCCACAGCTTCGATCGGGTTTGAGCCCGCAACCTAGTAATGAATAGACCCGCTGTGACATTTGGTAGCAGCGCAAGTAGCAGTGTACTAGAGCCGGAAGAAATGGTGAATCGTGGCAAAATCCAATGGTTAGACAGCACCAACACTGCAGGAATCTTTCCATACAGTATATTCACGTTAGCCCATAATTAAAAAACTAGGAATTCATAAGAATATTTGGATTAAATTACTCAAAACATGCAGCTAAGAATACTGCAGTTGAAGCAGGAAGAATAAAAGGCTTCCAACTCCACCGTTTGATGAAAGTATAATCTGGGTATTGAACCCAATTTTTAACAACTATTTGAGCGCAAATTTTAAGTTTTGAAGTTTTCAAGGAATAAATGACTAGAATATTAATAGGTTATTGAATAGCGTATATGACCATGGAGAGAGATGACAGCAATGTTTTTTCCTGGAAAATCGGCGATGAATCACAGTGATGTAGGTATGACTACGTCCATTAAGAGACTTCTCTTTTTGTTTTCATTCTCCATGTAGTGGCTTCACACGCACGCAGGAATGAATGTGATGGAGTGAGAAAAATAAAATAGCAGATGAAATACATATAAATAGGGCCAATACAGAAATCAGAAGGAAGAAAAGAGGGAAAACACTCGGAAAAAACTCCGTGGGAATAAAAGTGAGGAGTCCTGAAAAAAGGAATTGGTAAAATATATGAAAATTACTAACGAAGAGGAAATCAAGAGGTAAAGAAAGGAAAAGGAAAAACCTTGGAGACGTCTGCTTGCGGTTAAGCAATAGCCAATAGTGAGGAAAGGAGATAAAAGTACTAAACAAGGTCAGTGAGAAGATTATAAAAGAAGGAACAGATAAGCAAAGAAATAGCTTGGTTGTGACGTTTTATTGACTGTTCCACTAGTGAAATTAAAACCGGTAGTGTTTAACTACATAAACAACTAGTGGTGCTACAGAATGGCACAGACTTTCCCGTATTAGTTTTCTATTTTCCTGGGTCTTCGCTAGCTATTCGGAATTGCCACATACTCTTTCTTGCCAGCTACCATCTATCATCGCCAAAAGTACATTTTTTTGTCATTTTCTTAATTTTTCGGTTTCTGTAGTATGCGGACGGCAGTTCAAAGTTGCCGCGCTAACTGCGCGGCAAAGAGCGCCGGCAGCATGTTCCCGCCTCCGGCAGCGCGCAGCACAGAGCGTCGGCATCAGGCGCGCTGAGCTTCGTCAAGCGCGCCAAGGGTGTGCTCAGAAACCAGCCACGCCTGTTACCTGGGCTCCGCGCACTGGTGAACCGGCCAATCAGGGGAAGCCGCGGGAAGCCTTGCGCGGGAGCTGGCCCAAATAAAAGGACGCCGACGGAGGATCACCGGCAGTAGAGCGCTCGGCGTGGTTTCAGCCAGATGGCATATTGTTTTTTGTATATGAAGTTTTGTGGTAACTGTACATAGCGGCCGAGTTGGCCCAGATTTTTGTAAATAAATATTCTTATGGAAAGTGAGTGTTTTTGAGTTATAACAGTTTCCTATTGGTAGAACAGAAACATTAATTTTAGAATATTAAAGAACACAAAAACCTAGCCGTAAATGGCAATTTTCTTTTAAAAATTATGTGCCGTTTAAGAGAAAATGGCGTTTTAGCACTACTAAAAATGCGAAATTAGAAGCTCATTTTCACAGAAAATTTTTGAGTTTTCAAAATACTTTATTTGAAGGTATTTGAAGCACTTACACTCACAAATTTAATCATCTTTACAAATTGCGGATAATGTGCATATTAAAGATGTGAGAGATCTTTCAAAAAATTTACATTTATATAATTTTTGAAAAAAACAAAAAAACTCAAAATAAACTTCACGCTATACTAAAGAGTGTAATTAGCACTATCCGTTACAAAAGTTTCAAGAAAAAAATTGCAGCCATATACGAGAAAATGAAGTTTGAGCATTTCTGAAAATGCCGAAATTTGAGCTACTTTTCACAGAAAACGGTAGTGATTTCGAGAAACTTTACTTGACATTATTTAAAGCATATATACTCGTAAATATAATAATGTAAGAAAATCGCCGATAATGTAAATATTAACGACGTGAGAGACAAGTAAAAAAATTTACATTGTTGTAATTTTTGAAAAAAAACAACCCATAGACCAAAATGGCTTTTATGTCATTGATAGAATACATTTACCACTATCCCTACCAAAAGTTTAAAGAAAAAATTTGGAGCCGTTTTTGAGAAAATCTTGTTTTTGTAATTTTTTAAAATTGCACATATTGCACGCAATATTGCACGAAAACTACCAAAATTGTGAAAAACATTTACATGACCTTTATTAAAGAACTCAATATGCAGAACAAATTTTATTTGAAGAAAAAATCTCTATCTTCAATTTTGTAGTTGGAGAAAGACGCCGAAAAAAATTCAAACTTTCACAATTTTCGAAAATTCAGAGCTGTACGTGAAAATCGGACCTATGCCATGTTAAAAAGTGTATTTTCCTCTATTCATACAAAAAATTTAAAGAAAAATTTGGAGCCGTTTTTGAGGAAATGTTGAAAATCCCCGGGGGGCTTCATATAAACTACCCCCAAATTTTAAAGAATCTTTTTCAAAATCACAAAGCTTTGACTAGAATCAGATCGACTGGGAAATATCAATTTTGAAGAAAATCGACCCAACGGTTTAGGCGCTAGCGTAGACCACAGACGGACAGACGGACAGACGGACGGAATGCCGTCAATCGATTTTTAAGTATAAAGAAGCAACAAATCATGGATTTTGACCACACCACGAGATAGAGGATTTTTTTCTTAATTTAGCAACTGGTTTTATCCACTTATTCGTTTTCACGGCCCGGCAATTAATTTTTTTTCCGCCGAAAATTGGCCATTTTTTCGCGCAGCATTACATAACTTTCCCTATACTATGTATATCACTCCGTGTATACGTACGTATACGGGAAAGTAAAAAGCCCTAATCAGGGCGGTGCATCTCAACAACTTTATCTTTTTTTCTATCCGATTTTTCTTACCGCTTCTCCCTACTGGCCAATTATAAACTGTGTCTCCACTATCTTAGGAGGCGGTGTACATCGATCGATATGTCGATGTCCTATAAACCATGTGTATAGTATAAAATAACCTTTTTGACTAAAACATAGTTTTCAGTTACTTTCAATATTTGGCGCATTTTGGAAGTCAGTCAGACGTAATTTCATTCGTAGAATAGTCCTATTAAATACCACTCGTGCTTTGGAAATTCTCAGATAAATCTCCTCCTCGCTTCGCGAGTCGGGGATTTGTCGACAATTTCCAAAGTACTCGTGGTATAACCTATAATTAATGATTACTACCGAGGGTAAAAGTAAGATGACTGGTAAGGAGATGAAACAATACACGTGAAGAAGGTTGCGTGAGGTTTAAGTGTTGGAGACAAGATAAAAAACAAATAAAGGCAAAGAGATAGATAATAAAAACAATGAAAACGTTTAGAAACGTATGAAGGAAGGAAAGGAAAAGAAAACGCCCGAGGAAGACTGCGTTTCTTTAGGGGATCAGGAGGAGCTCAGAAGAAGAGAAGGACATGAAAATACGAGAGAGAAAAAGATTGCGAAGAAAGGGGGGGCAACTCAAATGCATTGAGAAGGCTTCGTGTGGATCAATAGAAGGGAGCCGCGAGGACAAAACTGGAATATACGAGGTAAAATTCATGATAGATGCTAGAAGGAGCTGAGATGAACAAGTGGAACACAAAATCAATTCTTCCTTCAAATCACTCTAGCCCCATTGTGGACATGGAATACCTTCACGATACCCCTCCATTCTTTTCTCTACAAAACCTTCTCTCACTATCCGCTAACTTCCATCTTCATCAGGTCATCCTCCGCATCTTGGATTCATTTTTCCTTGGGTCTTGTACATTTCTAACTCCAGTACGTTTGTTTTTATATAGACTTTTTGGTATTCTTGCTACTTTCATTTTTCACATATTCCAGCCAAGAAATTCTCCGAGATTTTACAAATTTAGTTATATCTTTGCCTTCCTAATTATTTCGAATATCTTATCCCCCATGTTTCTCACTCATGTTTCTCACTGCTGCATGGAATACGCTACTAGAGCCAAAAGGTAGTGAAGGTGGAAGGAGAAGAAAAGGAAACCCTGGGCGCCGTGTGCGTGCGGCGGGCAGCCGGAGCAGCGCGGAGCAGCGTTTGATCGCAGACTCGCGTGAGCGCCAGCGCGCCCCATCCGCTCCGCTCGCGCTCAGCCGGCCACCAGGCGCGCGCGGCGCTCCTCGCTGGCGCGGGCCTCGCTCGGGAGTGGCCTGACTTTCATTTCCATTTCATTTATTTTGCGGAAGAACAGTAAAAACTGTTGAATATGGTTCAGGAACAATTTGTTACATTTTCTTGAACTCTGAAATCTCTTTCTCGCTCTTCAACTATAAATAGTTGAGGGTTGCATTAAAGTTCCAACAAGAGTATAGCATTTGAAAAAGCTAGATAAGTTCGCACTCCAGTTATAGAACAGTTATTTGCATCGGTAAACAAACTACTGACTTGAATTGTATTTCTTACAAAATAGTGGCTCGTACTCCTGACTCTATTCCTACTACAGCTACCAAAAGGAGAGCTAAACAAGCGCGGTCAGAGTCAAGCTACATTGATGTCCTGAAGCAAAAAACGAGGCCTTGTTAGTATTCGCTCAATGCATCAGAGAAACTGGATGAAAATCTGATCTCGATGATGGTTATTGACCCAGAAGCTGAATTACATTCCTTGTTAAAGTTATATTGATTAAAGAATATATATTATAGATATGGGAACTAACTATATTGTTTATGATAATTAAAATAAATATTTTTTCTGATGATCAGTATTGTCTGTAATTGTATAAAAACATTTATTCCGCAGAAACAATTTTACTTGCCACTGAAAGGATATCCCGAATAAGATGGTAAAACGTTTCTCCTAACCAAATGACCTATGAGTAGTTACATTATAACTCTAACAAAATAATATTCCTCTGTCCCACCATCCATTTCCCTCTACAGCCAAAAACACGCTGTTTCAATTTTGATTTTTTTGACAACTCAACACTATTTTACCTGATTGAAAAATTATGACCAATTAGAAAATAATTAATACTATCAGAAAAATTGTTTTTGATGTTTTCTCGGCCACAAAAAAATAGTTTTGAAAATACATGACAAAAATTACTTTTACTGTGTCATAGAACCCTGGAACAGGCTTGAAAAAATCCTAAAAGTTCCTCTCAAAACAAAAATTGTTGTCAATTTTTTCCATATTTTTTAAACTGTTGAGCTGTAGTTAAGAAAATAAAAACCATTTTTACCATTTGCCTGCCTTTTAATCTCCTTGACTTTAAAATATTTTTGAAAAAGAATTGTAACAGTTCTGTAGTTTTGTTTTAGTGTTTATTACACATTTATATACATTGTTGTAATACTTAGTAATATTTTTACTTTGAAAAGTAGTTACAAAGTATCATGTTTTAAAGCTTTTTTTATCCTTTGTATATCATACCGGTCAGAGGTACTGCAGTGACATTCAGTGAAAGAAATGTGATTTTCCGCTCCGAAAAGGGACGGACACAAACATGTACACCACCTCCGTCGCCTACATGCTTGGCAATCTAGAATGACGTTTATTGCCTTCTGGTTCCAGTACCTTGTACAGTCGACTCCAGTTACAGCAAACTCCGTTATAGTGAACCTAAATCATTGGTCCCGTTTCCCTTACATTCCACATAAGCACAAGAAGATTCGGTTATTGTGAACACTGAACCTCGGCTGTAGTGAACGAAGGAAATACGTCCTCATAGTTAATTCTCTTCGAAAAAAAAAAAATGTCATCGCAATACCATATATTTCAACACCAGTCAGCTTGGAAAAAATGTCGTCGGCCAGAGTTAATAATCCAAAAAGTCTCTCCTGAAGTGCAGGTAGCGAGCCTAAAATGTTTCATTAGCCGCTTGCACCATGCCGCTCTCGAAAGGAGCTCGTATGTTATTAGGGGAGTAAAGTGCCTGCGGAGAGTGGGACGGACTTCCAACAGGGCGGGAGCCATTGATGGGTGTCAAGACTGCATTATGATATTTAGACAGTAGACTATACAGAATCAGTTATGAACAAATCTCAAACTCGAGAAGGATCCAAAGAAATTACCAATAAAAAATGTACGAAGCAGACAATTGAAAGTTATTTATTTTTTGAGGTCAAATAGAGGTATTGAAATTACCAGTTAGTGCTGTTAATGTATTTGGCTGATTCTCTGTATTAAAATCAATCATTGTGAAAAAAATTCTATTTTATTTTGATATCATCGGATGTAGTGACCAAAATGTTAGTTCCCAGACGTTCACTGTAACCGGAGTGGACTCTTCCAGGAAGCTGTTTGAGCGTGCAGCGCGCCCGGACCGGTGCTGACTTCCGCGCGCGCGCCCCCGCACGCGGTGCGGCTCCTCCCGACCCAGAAACAAAGCGCGGGCGCGCGAATAGCCCGGCCAGGGGCGCGTCATGCATCATCCTCCCACTCAGAGCGCCGCTGGGCCCGCGCGGCGGAGACGGGTCGATTTCTGCGGAAATCGATGCTCGATATTCCAAAACGCCGCCGCGCCGCCTCGGCCTGAAACGCGACCTTCCGCTATCATCCCGCGTCCGATTTATTCCGAAACAAGCTCTGTCCCTGGCCGGCGCGCTCTGCGCCACGCGCCCAACCGCTCCGGCCGCCCCCGTCGCCCGCGCGGCGTCCACTGTTCTTGCCACGCGCACCGGCTTCACTTTTCTCGCTTTTCCTGTTATTACCCGCTTTTCCTGTTATCCCACTCCAGTTTTCCTGTTATTACCACTGACTTGATTTCTCTCATTGTTTTTGCCGTACCCGCCACCTTCACTTCTCTCCCCTTTCCTGTCATGCGCACCAACTTCTTTTTTCTCGCCTGTTATTGTCTACTGACTTCGCTTCTCTCACTTTTCTTCCCATGCCCACAACCTTCATGTCTCTCGAGTATCCTGGAATGACCACGGATTAGTGTATGTGTGCGAGTAAGAGGTGAGGATAGGACTAGGAAAAGGAAGGATAGCCCCACCCCCCAGCGCGGGATATTAACCCATTAATGTCCCACATAATTGTGTGCTCCTTGCGCTCGCCCATTGCCGTCGCATCCGTGCGTGCACTGTCATTGTTGGCGCTCTCTCGCAGCACGTATGTGCAACTTGCAGCGCTAAACCAATTGTTGTGTTGCTAAATTGTACTACTGGATCTCTCCAAAGCGCCAACAGCTGGTAACATGGGAATTGATTTTTCTTTGAAAAAGTAGTAAAAGAGTTAGCCCTTAGCTCCCTATGCCCTGTCAGCGTCGGTGTGGATCAACCACCGCGTTACACCGGTCTCTCCCTCCGATTTGACCGCAGGCAAATAGCTGCTAAGCACGGTTTTAGATGAAAATTCGAACCGACGCAATTATTACACCCTCACCGGAAGCGTAATATTCTTTAGCAATCTCAGTGAAATGGACACTCCACCTTTTTCTTATTCCTGATAGCCCGTTCTGATACCCCACCACCTCTTGATCCCTTGCCGCTCACTTCCATTGGCCCTCTGCTTCCCTGCCCTTCTGCCCAGGGATCCGCGCTCTCCGCAACCGCGAACTCGTCTCCGACACCCTGCCTCACCCTCCACGGCTTCCTACTTCTCCCTCCGACTGAACCACAGGCATACAGCAGCCAAACATGATTCATGATTCATATCACTGCTTGCATGCAGTAGATGAAGATTGGAGCTGTCGGAATGATTGCACCCTCACCAGGAGCGTACAAAGCGTTAGCAGTCTCGGCTAAATCGACATCCCCACCCTTTTCTCATCCCTCATGCCCGTTCTTCACTGCTTGCATCGCATCCGCGTGTCCCCGTTTCCCCGTTCCTTTCCTGTTCCCTCCTCACGCGCCTGCCCAGCGATCCACACTCTCCCCAACGCCTCCCTCAGTGAACCCGTCTCTGACAACCTGCCTCCACCGCTTCCTACTCGGCCTCCACCGCTTCCTACTCCCCCTCCAACTGAACCACAGGCATACACAGCTAAGCGCGGTTTGGAATGATGATTCAATCCGATGGAAGTCATAAATAAACTTTGGCCAGGAGCGTACAATGCGCTAGCAATTTCGGCTAAATCGACATCCCCACCTTTTTCTCATTCCTCTTGCCCTCTTTTCTAGCCATGATTTCTTGCAAGTTTTTCGTTTCATCCTGTTCACCCTCTCGTTTCCTAGCTCTTTGCCCCGGGCCTGCTCAGCAACCCATGCTGTCCTCCGAGCACTTGTCTCCATCGGCCTCACCTCCCCCGCCGTCCCCACCACGCGCGGGATATTAAGAGTGAGGCAGTCGACTGCAGGGGCTGCCCCGCGCCGTCGCACCGCTGCGCCAGCGGCCTCCCTCTTGGAACAATAGAGATTGGATTCCTAGCCGTATATTTGTAAGTCGATGCTCTGCAATCTCGCGTATATCCTGCGGGCATTGGAACGGCCGGCCGTAGTCGCCAAGTGTGCGCTGTTAGAGGGAATTCGCGTGTGTGCTGTTGGGTGTCTGGGTTAAAAAGCTTTGGGCGGAGAAGGTCGAATTGTAGGGCTTGTTGAGATATGTTTTGGAGGGGGAAGGAATTGTTTGTGTCCTGTGAGTTGTGACGGTGAATACGGATGAACCGACCGAGATTTAGTGTACCACTAGGGGGATTGTAGATGCAAAATGCTGTTATCGACTTGTATACACGGTATATCCTACCTTTGCATGATAAACGAAGGTTTTATTCTTCTTGCATTACAGGGAAGAAAGTAATTTTAAAATCATCATACATTTTTTTTGTACAAAGAGTTAAAAATAACTCTTCGTACAAACTATTTTTGTTTTAATGAAAAATTGTTGAAATGCTGATAAGTTCGGATAAAATAGTAGTAATCATTACAATTCTGTCAATATTCAAGCGACCTTTTGACAATTTAGATCGTAAATTTAATCTTGTCAAATTTGTGTAATATTTCTACTTATTCATCATCATCATCGACAGCAAGGATTAGACCTTTTAATCTGTTCCGTCTCATTGCTCATGCCATCTCTTTAAGGGCCTTCCTACACTTCTTTTTCCATTTGGTGCATATTGAAGGGAAATTTTACTTAGCCTTTGTTCTGGCATTCTCAGGACATGATCTTTCCATTTTCCATATTTCTTTATAATTTCTATAACTGGCTATATATTTAATTCTTCTCTGATATCTACACTTTCTTGTGGTCTAATAATGAATATCCTGCCACAAAACGAAGAAATCTCATTTTTGCAGATTCAATTCTCCGCAGCTGATCTGATGTTAATGTACAGCTCTTGCTTCCATAAAACATTAATGGCAAGGCAATAACTTTGTAATATCGTAGTCGAATTTCGTTTTGCACATTATGATTTAGAGTTCGTTGCAACATTCCACAGAGGTATGTGAAATTTTTCAGTTTTATTTCCACTTGATTTAATATAATTAAAATGATTTCCTAGATATTTAAATTCACCAATTTGTTCAATAATTTGTCCATCTATAACTATATTTGCTCTTAAAGGTTCAAATCCCTTAGATGCCATCACTTTTGTTTTACTTGGTGAGATTTTCATTCCATATTCATTAGCAATATGACTTAACTTGTGAACTGCTATTTGAGTTTTGTCAACGCAGCAAATATAGCTTCATATTCAGATTCAGATTGAGAATGGGAGAGCTATGAATTGGGTTATGTCGAAACGAACGTTCTGGACAACGCTCGCTCGATCTCTGGAAAGACACAATGTGCCCCTGTCATTAGAAGATAATAAGCAATCATTGGATAAATCGTTCACCTTTTTACCTCCTTCTCAAGTGAAATCAATCGCCCTTTCCTAATTTGTATTGCACCAAGTTTTCACTGATGACTTTGCTCGGTTCCCGCTTAAAGCGGTTATTCTGTGAAAAAACCAGTGGAGGGGCGGCACTAGTACCAACTTTGAGAGCTTAACCTGTTCTCATGGAACGTGAATGCACGTTCACTGAAGCCCTTTCC
>JAHLJT010009419.1:106188838-106247697 GCA_031308135.1 Acheta domesticus | reverse complement strand
GATTCGTTTGTTTTCGCGATGGCAAAATCCTTTTGCACTACAGCTTGATCCAAGAATGACGCTGTGCCGCCAGGTATTTTCCCGTGGACGTCATACGCCGCAGCGTAATCGACACCGTATGGACATCGGAGACGGAATAGTAAGTGTTTTTTTTACAATAATTTTTTACAATAATTTTTTTTACATAAATTTATGTAATGTCATTCTTAGAGCAGTGTTCTAAGTCTACGTCTCCTTGTTGCAGATTTGCAGTCTCAGCAGATCAGCAACACATTTCAAAAATACGCGCCAGTGCAAGAAACAGTAAGTTATTTTAATATTTCATTATTTATTTTAAGTTTTAATTTGCGGATTATTTTTTGGGGTGGGGGAAGGAAAGTGAATGAAATATTTCAATAGACATATTTTAATTGTTTATTATATTTTAATTAGTTATGACAATTTTTTTTACTTGTTACAAAATTCCATATTTGATAAACGTACTTTTGATATACGACCATATTTTGGGTCGATGGAGATCGTTTTTTTTGTATATTAGAACGACGTTGGCTTGATTGTTTTCGTTTACGCCTAGGTAGGTAAGGTGTGGTCGCTCTTTTAGAAATTGCTCCTCCGTAATCGATTTGATGAGGGGTGTAAATCTGAAACGAAGAATGACAAAACATGTAAGTACAAGTACAAGTATTCATGACATGTAAAAAAAAAACTTTGAATTTCATCACGCGGTCGTTTACATACCTCGCTGGTAAGAAGACCGAAAAGACATCTCCTATCGTCGCAACGTAGGATTCCTTATCGAATTTCGTGCTAATAATGAGTTGTATGCCGGTAATTTCAAAAAATACACCTTTGGGAATATTGCCAAAATTTAATCGGGTATTTTCACTTTCCGCTTTAGCTGACATCTCCTCCCATGGACTATAACAAAAAAATTTTTAACGCTTTAGTGCGATAACGATTTTAGGGCTACGTTGTATGTTTATACTATAAGATAACAATGACTTACTTTAGGACTTTGAGCCGCTTATACACGTAGACGGTGCAGTCGGGTCTCACGTTTACTTTTACGACTTCGCCGTCGGCTTGATTAAAATAGTGGGCCCTTACAGGATCTGGCTTCTGTTTTTTGAATGGCAGAACCATTTCTAAATTCTGCGATTCTGGTTGCGTGCCTGAAGGAATGGCGAGAGCGAATGCATCCGCCAGCTCATCCTCATCTGAATCGGACACGACAAGCATGTCGTGCTCCTTTTTATCGAATGGCTGTCCATGTATGTGGATGTCTCTGTGAAAAATCAATTCATGCACCATTTGAAAACATCGTATTCATGTATGAAACATTCAATTATTTCAAGATGTGCGTTCGTTGCAACTGACGTCACTTACTGAGCTCGTCGTTTTTTTGCTGTTGTTTCTTCTGTCGGTGTCTGATTGTGGTTTGCCATTTTGTTGATGCGAGCGCTGCAGTGTTAGGGCGCGGCGTGCTGACTGCGAGTGAGCATTTTCAAAGAGGATGTCCTCTCTTTATAGCCTAAACTGCTTCTTGCACCACTTCCGGTGTGTCAATGATGTCATGAACTTCTTTTAAAAATTCCGTTTAATTCCGTTGTCCTGTCTTTCCTCATCATCGCCGTCGTGCGCTTCTTACCACTATCTTTCTTCCGGCAAATAACGACGTCCTGTTTTTCAACATCATGTCGACTGTAGCAGTCGTAGCTGTTTCGACATCATGTCCGGCAACGCAGGACGTCCTGTTTTAAAAGTGCATGACAGTTGACTTTCTTCGTTAGTCGAGCGTTGGCTGCCATGGACTGTCGTCGAGACGTCGTTATTCATCGTTGCTTCTTCGTGGCAGTCATATTGTTAATGCTTTACACCATTCTCGTGACTTGCTTATACATACGGTGTACGGATTTTTTTTTCTCTTTCATTTAATATGTAGGCGCCATGTGTTGAACTATGTTTTAATGGTTTTCTGTGTTTTGATTGTTTCTAGGTTTATCTCATCAGCAACAGCACTCCGTTGAACGTTGAAGGGAGCAGTGAACGTTCGCTAGCAACGTGAGGCTGGTAAGTTTTCTTTGACTTTCATTCAATACGTATGCGACATGTGTTGAAACATGTTATTCATTTGTTTTATGTTTTTGTTTGTTTCGATAGGTTCATCCCATCAACAACATCTATTGCTAATGAAAAAAATTTGTTTAGCCCGTTACGTTCGCGAGCAACGTGAGGCTGGTAAGATTTTTTTTCTTTGAATTTCATTCAATACGTAGGCGACATACGTTGAAATATGTTATTCATTTGGTTTATGTGTTTTGCTTGTTATTCATTTGTTTTATGTGTTTTGCTTTTGTAGGTTCATCCCAGCAGCAACAGCGCCGTTCTTCATGTATTGCAAATGCTCTCAATTGGACGAACGTTGTACAGTCTTTAAACAGTCGGGTTCAGCGTGGCATTATCGCGAATTCTTTGAATGACAGCGACCCCCTTACGTTTCTTAATCGCTGTCAAGTGCCCTTTCAACTGAAATTGTTCGAGCTCTTTGCTTCTCCTTCCGCGCCTGCTTTCAAAATTTTTGCGCAACTCGAATGTCGTTTCATGCTCGAACGCCACAATCCGGAGACGGGTGAGATCGTGGGCGAGATACAACCCATCTTTCTCAACGCTCGCGCTGCCGTGGTGACTCGCAGTGATGATATCGGGGAATTTTTTTTTCAACGCATCGTTGATCCTATAAATTCCAAATTCGACGAGTTTCATGAACGGGAGAGCGGAAAAGCGCTTCATGAAATCGTTGCCCTTCATGTTCACTATCATCTTTTTGAGCCCATTGCTCACACTGGATCATCGTACATTCCGCTCCCCAATAGCATTGCTGCCCGTAAGGCCGTGGTAAATGTGCATAATCAAGATGAGAAATGTTTCTTGTGGGCGCTGGCTTCGGCTCTCTTTCATCGGCGTCAGCCCCCACGCGCCAAAATTTCTTCGCATGTCTCTCGCACTAGTACTTATCAGGCCATTTTTGACGAACTAGAAAATCAACTCGATTTGCGGAACATCACCTGGCCGATGACTGTTCACGAGATTAAACGCTTCGAACATCAAAATTCTAAATATTCTTTTCACGTGTTTAATCTTGTTTGGTGTTCTGAAAAGAAAACGTGGGATGTTGTAGGTCCGGTGCACTTTGCGAAAACCAAAAAAGAGAACCATTTCAATTTTTTAATGTATGCATCAAGGGGGGTCACTCACTATGTTTGGATTAAAAATTTGGAAAAGTTGGTGGGTAGTCAACACAGTACCCATGAACATAAGCTCTTCGCTTGCGAACGCTGTTTGAATTTGTTTCGGTCGCAAGAGAAACTCGAAGCTCACATGCTCGATTGCAGTGCCGTGTCGCCGGCACGTTTGACTGTACCATCTGCTTCCTCAGAGGCACGATTCATGCGTTTCAAGAATCACGCCCGCCAGCAGAGATGCCCGATTGCGGTGTATGTTGATTTTGAAGCGCTCACCGTTCCCGTCTCTTCGTGTGAGCCTTCGCCGAGCGACTCCTTTCTTCAGGCCTACCAACTTCACGAGCCCTTTTCGGTAGGCGTGCAAGTGGTGTGCGATTTTGATGAAGCGCGCTCCCAGAGAATCGAGCTACGCGGGCGCGACGTCGCCAATCAATTGATCGATCATTTGGCGGACCTTGCAAAAGAATACGATGATCTTTTGAAGCATCCGACGCCTCTCCTTATGCGAGAGGAAGACGAAGTTGCCTTTCAAAATTCCGACGCGTGTCACATTTGCAAGGGTCCTTTTCTTCCAAATTCCGCTCGTGTGAGAGATCACGACCATTTCACAGGTCTGTTTCGCGGAGCGGCGCATCAAGATTGCAACGTCAACTTCCGGGCTCCGAAGCACATTCCCGTCTTGATGCATAACGGAAGCGGGTACGACTGGCATTTTCTCCTGCAGGCCTGGGCCGAGAGTAGCTATCAAAAACTGAGCGTGATTCCGCACAATCACGAGAGATTCGTGTCCGTTTCTCAGAGAATCGGAGGTGTGGAATTGCGCTTTTTGGACTCTTTTAAATTTTTAGGCGCATCACTTGATGGCTTGAGTCGCTCGCTTTCTGATCGCGATTTGAAATTTACTCGGACGGCGTTTCCCGATGATGCGCTCTTTGCTCTGGCACGCAGGAAGGGCGTCTTCCCGTACGACTATGTCGATTGCATGGTGAAATTGGAAGAAACGTCTTTGCCGCCGCGCGAGGCCTTTTTCAATCGACTCAAAAACGGACACATCTCCGACGAGGAGTACGCCCACGCGCAGACCGTGTGGGCGGCCTTCTCCTGTCGAAATTTAGGTGAGTACGCCGATTTGTATTTGAAAATCGACGTATTGCTGCTCACCGACATTTTTGAAACCTTTAGAAATTTGTGTTTGAAGGTGTACGGTCTCGATCCCGCTTTCTATTTCACCGCTCCCGGTCTCTCGTGGGACGCCATGCTCAAAACAACCGGTGTCACGCTAGAGCTTCTCACGGACGTTGATATGGTTCTCTTTTTCGAAAAAGGCATTCGGGGAGGACTCGTTCAGGTGGTCGGGCGCCACGCCGAGGCGAATCACGCGCACGTGGGGGATTCCTTTGATGCATCTGATCAGGAATCTTATCTCTCCTATGTCGATTGTAATAATCTTTATGGGTACAGCATGAGTCATCCGTTGCCCACAGGTCGGTTTAGATGGTTGACGGAGAAGGACATTTGCGCGTTCGACATCAAGCAGGCGGGCGCTCAGACCGATCGCGGATACGTTCTCGAAGTCGACCTCGACTATCCACACGAGATTCACGATCGATTGAGCGATTTGCCTCCTTGTCCGGAGTCACGTGTGCCCCCCGACACGAAAAGCAGGCAAGTCAAGCTGATGGCGACGCTGTTGCCCAAGCGTCGCTACGTCATCCACATTCAAAATTTAATTCAGGCGACTGAGTTGGGCGTACAACTCACCAAAATTCATCGCATTCTCTCTTTCGATCAAAGTCCTTGGCTTGCCGTCTACATGAACCTCAACAACTCGCTTCGACAGCGCGCGTCCTCCGATTTCGAAGATAAATTTTACAAACTCATGAACAACTCTGTGTACGGCAAGTCGATGGAGGACGTGCGCAACCACCGACGCATTTATCTCGTGAACAGATGGTGGGGGACGTGTGGCGCGAGGAATCTTATCGCGAATCCAGCTTTCGTGCGCAGTCACCACGTGAAGGGCGATCTCATGACCATCGAGTTGCTGAAAACGGAGGTGAAGCTCACGAAGCCCATTTATTTAGGATTTTGCATATTAGAAATTTCAAAATTAAGAATGTACGACTTCTTTTACCGCTATTGTAAAAAGGAGCTTCGCGATCTTCACCTTCTGTACATGGACACCGATTCATTTGTTTACTCTACCTCCACGAACGTGTACGCTGAGATGAATCGGTGTTCAGAATGGTTCGACACGTCTTGCTTTCCTCCCGGTAACGCGTTCGACATCACGCCACGCAACAAAAAAGTGCTGGGACTGTTTAAGGACGAATGCGGAAACGACCCCATGATACAATTCGTAGGTTTGCGACCCAAAATGTACTCCTTTCTCACGCGCTCTCAGTCGGTCGTTTCTCGCGCGAAGGGAGTGCAGCGATCCATTGTTAAAAAATATACATTTCAAAATTATCTGGATTGTTTATTTCAAAATTCTAGTCGCATTGACAAGCAATGCTGCATTCGATCCAGACATCACATCAATTATTCTTTTGTCCAAAACAAGCGGTCGTTGCGTGTGGCAGACGACAAACGCTATTGGATCGATACATTCACGAGTTTGCCATGGGGCCATTTCCGCATTCAGTGTACACGCCCGTCCATTTCTTCTTGAGCGTGTACGTTCGTCCCTGCTGGCGGAGGGGGTTTCCGGTGTAGATGTGATAGTTTAGGGAGAGCATTTGCAAACTGGTTGCATTCGTTCGTCGGCCGCCGTCATGGAACGTTCTCCAGGGGACGTCGCAGTCGCGGATGGCGGATGGAAGGAGCAGTTGGCGCATAACTTGTACACTCTCTGCGATGGCGCCGAAAGACTCTTCATCATTGTCAGCGTGACCAGCAGTCAGCGAGCCTACAGCGATGACGTCCTTCGGGGGTTAAGGTACGGTGCCGTTGTGTTGCTGAAAGCCGTCTATGATGCTCTGGATCTGAAAGAAGCGCTGAACGAAGGCGATGAAAAAACTCTTCACGATCTCGCTGTGAAATGTCATGAGAGAGTGGTGTGGTTCATGATGCTTCTCGGCGCACAAGCAAACACGCCGTGCTGCATGTGTCAGGCTGACAATTTATTCGTGCGCGGAAACGTCATCCGAAAATTTTTGGGCATCATGGGGGACCTCTCTCCCTTGGATAATGACGACGCGACGTCACCTCCCCCCACTTATGAAGGACTGCAGGATTATCCTCCACTGCAAACATTTATTATCACAGTGCACGCTCAAGTGTTAGCAGTCCTCGAAGCGCTCGGACACCTCCTTCGAGATCCGTTCGGCGAAGCTCTGCGTCAGCGCGTCTCTCGCGCTCGTGAAGTCATCCAGTCTCTTCGTCCGCCGACCGAAAATCGTCCTCCGACGTACAGCGGCAGTGAGTTGTGATAGTGACAGTGACGTGACAGTGTGAAAGGGTCACCGTGATGGCTGCGGGTACGCGATAAAAAATTCTGTTCATTCGTGTTGTGCGCTTTCTAAACGCCTATTGTTTTGATACCCTCAAAAGCGAATATAATCATAGACGTATTGCACATGACGTGAAAAGAGAGACGCGTATCGAATTCATTTTTACCATGTATCATGAAAAATGTTTCGAATTAAAATTTTTTTTACCGTGTATCATTTGGTTTCAATAAAAAAAATTTTAATTCTTATCGCACTGTTTTCATGTTTTTTTTTCCCCCTGTCACCGCCTTGTAGGGTTTCCTTTTATTTTCTCTCTAGCATATCCTCACATTACCGTCACGTTAGCACTAGAGCTGCGTTTCCCGCGTTCGCCACTAGAGCGCACAGGCGTGCACTCGTGGGTGGTAAGGCGATGCGGCCCAGCGCCGCGCGCCGTCCAAGGACAGCGAACGGAAGTCGCGCTTGATAAGATTGCGCGACCGGCGAACGGATGTCGGCGGGTGATAGCGCTCGCGAGCGCCGCGGTCCGCAGCGAATGCTCATTATGAAGCGCTGGAGTGCACGCACGTGCGCTCTAGTGGCGAACGTTAGCACTAGAGCTGCGTTTCCCGCGTTCGCCACTAGAGCGCACAAGCGTGCACTCGTGGGTGGTAAGGCGATGCCGCCCAGCGCCGCGCGCCGTCCAAGGACAGCGAACGGAAGTCGCGCTTGATAAGATTGCGCGACCGGCGAACGGATGTCGGCGGGTGATAGCGCTCGCGAGCGCCGCGGTCCGCAGCGAATGCTCATTACGAAGCGCTGGAGTGCACGCACGTGCGCTCTAGTGGCGAACGTTAGCACTAGAGCTGCGTTTCCCGCGTTCGCCACTAGAGCGTACAGGCGTGCACTCGTGGGTGGTAAGGCGATGCCGCCCAGCGCCGCGCGCCGTCCAAGGACAGCGAACGGAAGTCGCGCTTGATAAGATTGCGCGACCGGCGAACGGATGTCGGAGGGTGATAGCGCTCGCGAGCGCCGCGGTCCGCAGCGAATGCTCATTATGAAGCGCTGTTCAGTTCAGTTCAGGGCGCTGTGCGTTTCGGTCCGTGAATTTTTGATCCGTTTGTTTTCGCGATGGCAAATCCTTTGCACTACAGGCACTGTTTTCATGTTTGTTTTTTTCCCTGTCACCGCCTTGTAAAGTTTCCTTTTTTCTCTCTCTAGCAACTCCCCACATTCCATTGCAGGCGCTAGAGGGGGAGGGGGAGGGGGAGGGGGAGCGGGCGCCGCGATAGAGGTCTCCTCCCCTCCCCGCCCGGGCGCGCGCGCGCCGCCGCCGCGCACCAAGACACCCGCCTACCAGGCACCTCCAGAGACGATGTCGTCGTAGCTCAGAGCCAGCGTGCTCGCCCGACCGCTTCCGCCGCTGGCGCGCGCACAGGAAGCGGGACTCGGGCGCGGTTCGAGCCTCCCTCGGGCGGCGCGTTTTTGAGAACGGCGACGCCGCCGACCCCTGCGCTGCTGCTTCCGCGCTACCAACCTTCGCCGACAGAGCGCGCCGCACGCGCGCTACCAACCTTCGCCGCCAGGGCGCAGCACACGCGCGCTTCCACGCTTCGCCGCCAGGGCGCAGCACACGCGCCCTTCCACGCTTCGCCGCCAGGGCGCAGCACACGCGCCCTTCCACGCTTCGCCGCCAGGGCGCGCGGCGCCTTGTGTCGGCACAGGGGGCTATCTCGGCGGCCTTGTGACGTCACAGCGACCTTGTGACGTCACAGGGGTTTATCTCGTGGCGCCGGGTGTTTACAGGGGTGGGCCTGTGTAGTGCGGGTTGCATTTAACCCCACTTCCGTCGCAGCTACGGCCATTACTCCCTACTCCTCGTAAACAAACATTAGCTTTATATTTCCAGGTACTCCAGTTTGACGTTCCTTCCAAACAGCCAATGTTTATCAATCTTGTATCCATTTCGAGAGGCGTATACAAGCCAATATCACACAGATATCGACTTCACTTATTTAATCACTCTCGTTGATATTTAATTCAGAGTCACGTTCCTTCAGGTCAAAACGCACCTGGGCCCATAACCACTTGAATATTTTTATTATCTACACAAATATATCAACAATTATAAGGCTCCCAGATTACCCTTCAGCTTCGCCACTGCTAAAAGACCTTTTTTGAATATTTTGCTGTCGCTGAGTCCGAATCCGGCTAGAGAATTTTAGTTCGGCTATTGAGCGAGAATAGAGTCTGACGCCTAAAATATCGTATTTGAAAGTTAAACTGTCGCTGAGTCCAAATCCAGTAATTGAAAAATATTAAGTGTTGCATTAAATTAAATTTATTAGATTATTATTTATTATTTTGCATGTCTCGGTGTAGTTGTCGCCAAACATATAATGAAGTTTACAACATTGTTATAGAAGAATCGCCATTCAAGGAGATTCAAATATGGTGCAAATTTATTAATGTACGAAAGAGCAATATAAACGAAAAAATGTAAAAAAGGAAAATTTAAAATGAGAAAAATAATTGTGAGAAAAAATAAAAGTATAATTTAGTTTATTTATTTGTTATATATGCATTTATTACTTATAATAATTTATTAAAATATACTTTTTTTTCATTACAAACATTTACATGTCTCTCTCATATACGTTTCTTCACACATTTTTTATATTGCATCAAATGAAAGTTATTTTTGATAACTTGAAATTTATTGTTGATAACTTTATAATTTTTCGTTTTTTTAAAACAAATGTACCGAATAAAATTGACATATTTTTGTTGGCAGGATTCGAATATGCAACAAAAATTGGAGGTTACCAGTTAAAATTCCAAAGTTACCCCCGTCTCACTCCCAGCGTATATGGTGAGGATTGTAATAATTGTAACCTGCTTGATATCTGATATGTGATTACTGGTATATTGAATTTCTAATATATTTATAGTATAATAAAGTCAATACGATATACGAATAACATACGTCAAATTTGTTATTACATTCGGTACCCTCCCCCCTTTCCCAGATAGATGTATTTGAGTCTTAACCTGACCCCTCCCAAAAGAGAAGTCTGTATCCGCGCCTGTGAGTTCTAGTGAAGAAAAGCTCTATATAGGTAACGAGATCACTGGGTTGAGTATATATTATTTACGTTAATATACTGTGGTTGGGTGTTCTTCCTATAGTCTTCATGAAAAACATAACTAGACATTTATATTATTATCCAATTGAGAGCTCCAATACAAAAAAAAATAATTCCTAAAGACGTTCTTGATTGGATTGGTGTTCCCCTCTCCTTCCTGCAGTGACCTTATAGTGCATCTACGTTTAAATTGAAGTATATTTCCTGTTCCGTGTTGTGATGGCAATTGTTATAAAATTGTCACGGCGCGTAATACAGTATAGTTTGGTTGGTGCAGTTGAAAATGGCTAGTGAAGAGCAGCTTTTAGAAGGTTGGTGCGATATGATTTTGTTTCTGTTTTACTTTTTCGAAAATTCTATGTGGTTTTTGTTTCACAGCCTTGAAAGAATCCTTAGAAAAAAGTGGGCAATTAGGTAGAATGAAAGGAGAAATAAGAGCAGAAATTTTTAACGCCTTGCACAGAGGTGGCGTGAAACCACAGATGCCGAAAGCAACGTTGGCTGTTAATGAATTAATACGGGAATACTTGGATTGGAGTGGGTACCATTACAGTTCAGCAGTATTAGTGGCAGGTACTTCTCGCCAAGGGCAGTATTGTGGTGCTATGAGTTTGTTATCTCATCTAATAATTTAAATATTGTGCAGAAAGTGGCCTTCCAGATGAACCAATCGGCCGACCTGCTTTGATGGAAGATTTAGGCGTCATTGATACTGAGGAAACCAAACAATTGTGAGTTACATTCACCCACAAATTCTGGATCAAATTATCATTATTTACAAGTTTTAATAAAGTATAACAAGATATTACCAAATATAATGTACTTGGTAACATTGGTATAATATGTTAATCTACTTACTGTGTTTCTCCTTTTTGAGTATTAAAATGTAAGGACTGTTTCAATTTCCAGGCCTCTGCTATTCAGCCTTGTTTCATCATTCAGATCCAAAGTGAAACAATGAGTATATTATTTTAAGTTATTAATATTTATTTTAGGTTAACTATCTTGAGTACATTTATCTTGATCACAGAATATGGAATGAGATCCATTGAAATAAATCATATTTGGTGAATTTATTCCAATATATACTCACTTTTGTTTCCTAGCTAATCATTTTTTGATGTTTAATGTATTCTTTGATTAATTGTAAAAGTTGTTTTTCTACCATGTGTATATTATTTTCTTTATAAGTAAAAGTTCTGTCCTGTTCGTACTTTTTAAAGAGACGTTAATGGTTAATGGTCAATAAATGTTTTTTAATTTCTGATACCTGATGTTGGGTATCACCTAAAATGTAAAAATTTGTTATTTTTAATAATGTGTTAATTTTTATTAACCATTAAAGGCTGTTAAAAAAAATAAGAACAGGAAAGAACTTTTTATTTATAAGGGTTATAAGGTGACAGTCAGAATAATATAAAATTATTTTCCATTACTAACAGCAGTTTTGAGTTTCTACTGAACAACACACATAAAAATCTAATTCCATATCTGTTTTGTTTTGCTTTAATTTTTCATCGAAGAACAGTAAAAACTAGGGATGGCAAAAAACATTGATGTTTTTAAAACATCAACATTTTTTATCAGAAACATTGATTTATTAACTTCAATATTTTGTGTTTGATGTTTTCTTCACATCGATATATTCTTCCATGAACATCAATGTAAAAAAATAAATTGTCTCATGATACACATAAAATTTCCCGTCACTAAGTTTTTGTGAATTGCTTAAAACCTACAGCCATTGACATCTATCGCTGTTGTCAATGCCCAATTGGAATGAAACTGTTTACTATTTGCAACATTTCTCCAGTTTTGCCAGGTTAGGGGATTTAATTTAAATATTTATTTTCTTTATGGGTAAATTGGGAGAGATTTCTATATGGTTATTTTTGAGGGTTTCTCCAGGATGTCTCACTTTATTATAATTGTAATAAAATACCTATTGTTTCATGTGAAAAGTAAACGATTGATGAAATTGAAAAAACTGGTTCAATATCTGATGTAGCTAACTTATGATCAGCAGAGATAAAGATGAAACTAATTGTTTAAAATAAAATTTTAATACTTCACTAATAGTGAACCACATCTGACTCATTGAAGAGTCTTGCCTGAACTATGTTATTCTAAACCCCAAAGTACATGTTCTACACGTATACAATTATCATGGGGTTACCAGATCCTCACTGTAAGAGTAACATGTTTATTATTTAGATTTATTACGTTAGAATTTAAAAAGTGAAAGCAGAGAACATGTTAATGTATCTTAATAAAATAAAATAAATAATTATTTGTGAGGGAAAATAATTCTGCCGTTTATTACAGCTAGTTTTTAATCATGATTACAGCAGACTTTTTGAAGTTGGAAATCAGCTCAAAATCTAAAATTATTTGAAATATGTGCTTCGATTCTGGTTTTTAATGCATTTAGCATAACGAAAAATGTTTGGACTGACAAACTGACTGAATGTAGATTGAGTCAATTTAAATCATGTGGTGCATTGTCTTTAATATTCAGTACTGGTGTAGGCATGTTAAAGAATTATTTAAGAAGCATAAAAATGTTTGTGTTTAAAAAAAAATCTTCCAATGCTTTATTATGTTTCACATTTTTTAATAATTATTTATGTTATCGTTTTCTATGATAGTGTACACCATAGAATCGCTAATCTGCATTTTGAATCTTGTTGATACAGAATATTGATTAAAAATTAAGATGACGGAGTAATTTAGTGCAGACTATACCTCAAACTAATATTTATGTGTTATATATCATATTAGATCTAGGACCTTTTATTTCCATGATTTAAAGCAAATAAATGGAAATATAGTAAAACACTGTCCTTTTTTTTATTTCCTTCTTTACGTTTGATAATTATTTTTAACATATTATTTATACGTGAACAAAAAATGGAACTCATTTAAGTACTGTAATTAAAATGTAAATAAGATGAGAAATACCACCTGCTTTATCATATTTAGAACATCAATATCTTAAACAGTGAGGGGTTTTTTTGTCATTGAAATGTCGACATCAACATCAAAAACCTTTTGTGATGTATCGATATTGGGGTAAAATTTGCCATCACTAGTAAAATCTGAATGTGGCACTTAGGGGAAAAGTACTTTTCAATTGGTTACCCAATTCTTATGAAGAGAGGAGACAATGAGGAACAGAATTGTGATTGTTACGATGACAAGTTTTGTCATTTGAGTGCCTTTCAATTGTGTGCTGGATTGTAATCTGTGCTAATTGATATGGCCTATGTACATTAATTTGTTATAACAAAATTTCAGCTGTTAAACTGTCCTTTAAAGTGCACTAAGGATGAAAATTGAAAGATTGTAGGTGCTTTTAATAACAACATTAAAGTAAACTTATTATTGCTTACCGGTGATGCCACTGTTTATCAATATCATTAGTTCACATGATGCTATTTGTGTTAAAATTTGAGTAATTATTCACAGCATATACAATTGTGAAAAAAAAATCAAAGAATTGTATTGAATTGTACTTGGCAACAAAAATTATTTTCTCTTTGATGATGTTTTGTGCTTGCAAAGCTCATGTAATGAATATTGAAAATGTTGAAAAGGGTTTATATTATGTCTAGAAACAAGAGTCTTTTGGAGAAAAGTTTAACTTGCTGAATTCATTGCCATTGTTTCATGCATAGTTGTATTATTTAATTCTTCAATTAATTAATTTATTTTTTATTAACTTCTTGTGTAAATATGACATAATATTGTATTGTAATGTGATTAGGATATATTACTATCAAACTTGTTTGAAAATGTATTTATTGTTTATAAAGATTGTTTGTGTACAGTATTCTATTTTTTTAAATTAGCCTTCTCTTTTATCTTTTTCAATTAATACTCTCGATGCAAATTGGATTTTGTAATTTTTTTTGTGAAATACACTATGAAACCTAAACCAGTGAGTGTTCTTTGAATGTCTCAACTCATGTAGCCAAAATGATGAAACTAGTGTTAAAATAAGTTAAATCAGAAAGTTGTGATAACAAAACTGTCTTAATTTCTGGAAAATATGCTGATCAAATATTGGAAAAGTTAATTCAATATATTTTTTGAGTGTCTTAGAAGAAACTGCAGCTTTTGTGAAATAAGTATTTCATTACTTCATTGTTACTTTGTAATAGTTGGGAAAATTATTTCCTAGGAAACACCTTTAATCCTCTTCTATTTTTCAAAATTGAACATTTGTATTCTTTTGGAAAATATATTTTATATTGACTAAAAGTGAATGGTTATTAAATATGGATCCCATGCAGTTCAGTAATGATTTAGATATACAGTCAGGTTATGACTTCAATGAGAGTTCAGAACAACTTTATGACAGAAAGTACAAAAATGCCCATTATCAATCCTCCATGAAACCACAGATATCTTCAGGCATGCCTCAGCTAGAGTCATCAACTGCAGATGAAAATAATGTAGGACGAGGAAGAGGTGATGATGTATTGAAAGTGCTAACAGACAATGTTGGCATGGATGAATTTATGGCAAATGTGGCATCACAGACAGGGGATGGTGGTTGCACTTTTAAGGATGTATTGTGTGATGAATTGAGTATTTTCAATGCCTTTGTAAAAAATGTGTTTGACAATCAGCATGAAGACATATCACACTTGCTTGACCAAGAAGAAATGTCACTTCGCGAGAGATATGAACAATGGACAAGAATGATTAAAAATCGTTCTAACAGAGTGAAGAACTTTCTGAAGGAAATCCTGCCAAATTCCTCATGGGAAGATTACAAACGCAAATATGGTTCTCAAATAAGGATGCAAACTTGGGGGGTAATGTTAATATTATAAATAATATTAAAAAAGTCCTTTCTTTTGGTACCGTAGTGACTTTTCTTGCTTATTTGATGATGCATTTTACAAGATGAAAAAGGCATGTATGGTTTTAGAGCCTCGCTCTTTTTGAGATTTTATACTTCTGGGCCATTAGATGAAATAGGAAGGTCCTCTTGCATGTGGAGGATATTCATAAAATAAGTTGTATGATCACATGCATATTTCCTTTCAATATTGTCTTTTTCATTCTACTCATGTTCATGAAGAAACTACATTTTAATTCCAAATAGAATAAGAACAAGAAAAAGATTTTTCATAACTTTCATCAATAGACTCTGAACCTAGGTAGTCAATAACCAATGTTCTAAAGGCACCAGTATAGTCTCTCAAGATTTCTGATTTTCAGAGTAGTGACAGTGGACCTGAAGGAGATTTCAATGCATGGCGCCAGGAAAGTTTTCTAAAATTACTTTTCTTAGAAGATGAAGCTAAAAAACTTCAAGTGAGTATGGTGTATAAATGAGAAATTCACAAAGCTTCGAAATCTTTGCTAGAATATTTATTTCTGGCTCCTATTCAACAGGGAGGGTATGTTGATTAATGCAACAAACATCGTTACCTGCCACAAACTTCTAACATTAAAAAGCTTTCTTACAATTGCACTAAAATTCAAGAATAATATCATTATTAATGTCTTGACATTTTCTCCCTCTATAAGTAGATCTGGTAACTGAAGACACTAGTTGGCATGCCTCTTTTTGTCACCATAACTAGACAGTGCCGAGACATTTGATATTATGTACTACTTTCTACCTTCAGTCAGTGGCAGCTCTTGCCCTTAAGGTTGGTAGTTCACAAAATAATGAGTTGGGACCTGACCTACATGTCTGCCAATAAAATCCAACATTTTAAGGCCATTGTTCTCACTCACAATGCTGTTTTATTTATTCAGTTGGTTCTCACCTTATTGTTATAATTGTATGTCACTTTGAGGGCATAAGCAGGAGTGGATTATTGCATAAACAGAGTAAGCATGTCTTATGGTGCCCCCCCCCCCCACAATTATTTTCCACAAAATATTATAGGAGTACATGTAAGTTAGTATGGGAGTATATTTGGAATATATGTGTAATATAAATGTGTTATATTATTTTAATATTGTTTAAGTTGCAAAGACTGTAATATACATTTATACTTATTTTGAATATTTACGGTCAATATGATCTGACCTTGGTCATGAGCTGGCAGTTTCCAATGACATTACAAAATTAATCACCTTTATTTCTATGTCTGCACATCCTTATTTGATTGTGATGGGGCAAACTCCTCCCTTTAGAACTGTTATTAGGGGCGCTATGTGGGTTATTGTTACTTTAAATTTGCTAACAGTTTTGCAAGACTTTTATCGATGTCTACTTGCGGATGGTGTTCAGGTGAAGGTATGGTTGTCATAATCTTCATTTTTATTAGCAGTAGCGGGCTTTTGATGACTGCTAGTCAGTCAGTAGCACTGTTCCTCGCCTCGGTGTGAGCACTTACTTGACGGCAAAACCGACCATTACTAAAAGAAATAAGTTGATAATAACGACATCTATTTCTTCATCTGAAGTTCATATCGCCAATTGTCAATCGAAATATCTGGTGTATTGTAAATGAAAACAAACAGAATAATGCAGGAATGAAATTCGTATTAATTTCTGAAAGTCATGGCATCATTTGATTACTAAATGGGTGATTACTCGGCGTTGCGCGTGTGTTAATGTAACAGTCCTTCATTAATCCACCCCGCTCATTTCGCGCGGCACATGCAACGCGGCTTGCGTTTCGAGTAACACGACTTTTTGGAGTAAGCTTATTGGTAATAACACTTGTAATACGTTTCAACTTATTCACACACTGACTTCATGACAGACTAAAAGTAATGGTGCTACCGAATATCACTAGTTAGTTTTCTAATATCTTTAGTATCAGCTAGTTTTTCTGTATTGGCCCACCTTCTTCCCTATACTATCGAACGGCGCCTAAAAGACATTTTATACTGCGATTTTTCTAAGAGCAACTCACAAGGAAACAAATCCCATCTTCGCGATGGAATATGTCACGGCATTTAGCGTCTTTTCTCGGTCTTGCCGGTAGAAGTCGCATGATCGCAAGCACTGCTTCATAAGGTCGCGATCGTGCGCAATCTAGCGGAGCGACTGAGAAAGACGCGAAATGCCGTGACATATTCCATCGCGAAGATGGGATTTGAGTTTCCTTGAGAGTCGCTCTTAGAAAAATCCCAGTATAAAACATTTTCCTAGTTTTTCCGTTCTATAGAACCGAACCGAACCGATTTGGAGCCGTTTCTGAGAAAATGACGGAGCGTTTCATTTTGAGCTCATTTTCACAGAAAAGTTTTGAGTTTTCGAGAAACATTGTAATAAATAATTTGAAGTACTTGTATTCACAAATTCTTATAAGAATAAAAACGCCCGTAGGATAAATTTTAACAATGAAGAAATTTTAAAAAAATTGTGTACGTGTAGTGCATTTAGCACTCGAAATATTTGGAGCTTTTTTGAGTAAATCTGGCTTTAATATTGCCTTTGACGCAAATGTACTCGAAAATCCATATTTTATAAAAAATTACACTCGACCTCATTTAAAGGTCTACTATTGAAGAACCGATTTCATTCACAAGAAAAATCTGTCTTCAATATTGATGTCGGAAGACACCGAAAAAGTCTTAAAATATTTGCCATTTTCCAAAACTCAGACAGCGCAACGAAAAATGGGATCTGCGCAATTTTTTTAAGCGTACAACGTTTGGTCTTTTACCTGATAAACAAAATTTAATCCAAAAAATTGGTGCCATTTCTGAGTAAAATTTCAAAATGACCTTTTGGCTTGAGGTAAAGACCCTCCCCCCCCCAAAAAAAAATTAAAATATCCCTTTTAAATTCAAGGGGCCACGACTGCAGGCGGATCGATCGGGAATATCAATTTTGGAGAAAATCCTATTCACAGTTAAGTCGCTAGCGTTGTTTACTTGAGATGATTTGCCAGAAAACAGTTTTACCAAGGACTCACATGTGTTAGTAATTGTACACGTGTTTGTGGAAGTAATTTACTTCTGAAAAATCGCCGTTTTTTTCCCTGCAGTATTACATAACGTTCTCTATACTACGTATGTAGTAAGCGAGAAAGTAAGATTATCAAAAAGAGTGAATTAAATCTGCAGTGAATAAACGACGGGAACCTGTTCTATTATATAACGATTCATTTGCCATATTATTTATAGACCGAGAACGACGAGATGCTAAAGGCAGTCGAAGATTTACGGTGTTCTAAGTACATGAACCATACTCGACGAGCAAAAGCCGGTAAACTATTGCATCAGAATAATCTACGTCTTGAGAAGAAATTGAAGCAACTCAGAGAGGAGTAAGTTTGAGTCCTGTCTTCTAAGAAAATGTAATACAAAGAAATATAGGAGTCTCAATGTAAAAGACATTTGGTGTGTCACGATGCACCTATAATAAAATGCAGATCTTCCCCGACTTAACTTACGTTTCACTTCAATCTTAAATTTTGTAAATAAGGCCAAATCCAGATTGCTGTCTCGTTATTTGCTTTTATTGGTTATTTTCCCTTTTTATTTCTAGGCGCAACAGACTGTCAGGAGTAATAAATGATTTATTTATGAAATACGAAGAGTCACAGCAGAATGTGTGAAATACTTGACCTCAAGATTGCCCATATTATATTGTGAGTAAAATTAACACTCTCAAATGTTTTCGCTCAGTACCAATACCCCCTATATTATTTTATTGTATCATCACTGCATTTCTTCGCTTGTTTTTATTTTATCGCACATGTGATATCCTCGAAATTTTAAGTTCAAGTTTCAAGATGACCGAGATAGAAAATTTGAACTATGATTGTAACTACAATATGTTTTTGGTGAAGATGATGATAAGTAATCTGGAAAAAGGAGGTACGTTTCCTAACGCTTATATGCAAAATGTTCATTCTCTACCATAAAGTGCTCTTTCAAAACTATTTTGTAGATCAAAAATTGGCTCTAAGATGGATACGAAAACTGTCAGGGTGCAGCAGAACGTTGGAAGAAATCCGAGAACGAAATGAATACATGTACAACCTTGTGTTAAATGTTCAAAGCGGAACACTAGAGCGTCCATTTAATTGCCCTCCACCGCCTGGAGCTCTTAAAAATCCATCTGAATTTTGGGTAAGAATGTTGCATAGATGAATCATGTTTAAAAATAATTTATCGATTTTGTATTAAAGTTACGAACTGTGGAATTGTTTGTTCTCGTGTGAATTGTTGACATAAAACGTAAGGTACACATCCTTCAAGAAAGAAAATTTCTTAACAACAGTCACCTATTGAATATTCGTTCGTATTACCAACTTAAATTTTCCCAATATACTCCCATGATAGGAAGGTCAAAGAATCACAATTGGTGCCCAAAGCAAAAGTTTATTATTGTAGAAAAGTATGTACAAAACGAAAAAAATTATATTAAAGTGAATGTAACAAAGCCATTAAAAAATCTAAAATTTTAGGACCATTCGAATATTCGGTCACTCTTCTTAAATTAACAATTGTTACATGGTATTATGTTGGTAGGTACTTGCTAGGGTAATCTTTCAATGAAATCACTTCTTTCAATCGACTCGGCATACTTGCAGTAATTTTTTTAAAGTACGAATTGTCTATAGATAGTCCTTTTCCGCCGATTTCCTCTTGTGGAAATTTTATTATTTTGTAATCGAACTTTCAGTTTACACTACAAGTGTTCAATTGCATTAAGGTTTGGAGACTGCGCAGAAGCCAGCTGCGCATAATGTAGACTTTGTTTTGGATCATTGTCCTGTCAAAATTTAAATGTGTCCTGAACTCCAAGAGTCTCCGCACTTTGGTGCAACATTCCTTGAGCATGCAGAGATAACTGTCCTTCGTCTTCCTTTCTTCTACAAACCGCAACTCTCCAACTCCAGACTAAGACACCCCCGCACCATGATGCTGCATCCACGGTAGTTAAGTCTTCTGGCAGATTTCATTGGTTTGGTCGATTTCGTTTTTTCAATTGTTCACTGACCTTGCGACCTGACCCTAGTTCTGCCATCTGAATGCCACAAGATAAACTTGCTTTCATCAGCAAAAGTAACATCCGACCACCACTCTGATCCCTTTTTCGCATACTGCTTCGTGAATTCCGCCTTTTCTTTCAATTAATCTCGCTTATAAATGGCTTTTACCTTGCCACGTTTCCATTAAACCTTCGTTTCTTAACACTTTTCTCACTGTTTCGGTGTGCACTTTCCACATTTTTCTAACAACTCAGCAATTTTCGGCGCATTTAATTGAGGATTCTTCTTCACTTTCCTTAATTAGGCATCTCTGTCTTTAGTAAGACTCTATGGACGACTCTTTTGCGGCACACTGTCTATTCTACCCTCTCATTCGTATGTTGTGGACTAAACTTTACGGCAGATTGAGCATTTTGGCAATTTCTCTTGTAGAATAGCTCTTTCCATGATTGAACACACAATGAAGTATTCCTTTTCCCCATCGTAGTACTTTCACCACTCAAGAGGAAGTTACCCTCTTTAGTTTTTTAACACTAGAATGTCAAGTTATGTGTAGCCGCAGCACCTCCTAACACTTTCAGCACAGATAACAAACCTAACAACAAATTAAATTATTTACCTAGGTGACGGAATATTAAAGTAGCAGATTTTATGGACAATGAACAAACTTTCGAACACAATTTTCTTTCGCGCTCTAAATATTCAACTTAATAAAATATTCCACTTAGAATGTTATACAGAGCATGGTCTTGGAGTTATTAAACTATTCCATATCAATTACGATGTATTAAGGTAACCTAATATTAAAGTCAAAGGCAATGTGATTCGCGAACACGTTGTATATTTTCGATTCATATTCTCGAAACTTACCTCGGTACAGTCGATGCATACCTTAGTATCATTGCAATTGCCACTGAGCCATTAAATCGGTAACTAATATAATTATGTAAATGGCACACGACAAAATGGATAATGTTGTGTTTTTAATATAGTAAGTATACAGTTGTAAAGTTTTAATTTTAAAAATAGAACTTAATATAAATTAATATTTTCTCCAGTTTAGCTGTGCATGTAATGGCATCGTAACAATACAAATGTAATATAATTAACTATTTTGTAATCGTAAATAAACTAGAGGTGCTACAGAGTGGCACAGATTTCTCGTACTAGTTAGTTTCCTTATCTTTTCAGTCTAGGTTATTTCTTCGGTTTTGCCCCACTCTGTTCTCAGCTGCCATCTATTGACACCTAAAAGACATGCTTTCACTTTTTTTAAATTCTTTAATTCCCTAGTAGAATAATTGAAATACGACTTTAAGAGTATTACAGAATGGTCATTTAGGTACATTGTATATCTAGTCCTGTGTGTACATTTTCATTGAAAAACATTTTTGAAGCTTATTTTCTCCCACAACTTTCGAGTTTTCAAGAAACTTCAGCAGACCTTATTTGGAGCAATTGTACTCACTTGTAATCCAATAATGTATACAAATTACCGGTAATGTATGTAAAAATTAGCGACCTCAGAGATATTTAAAAAAATAACATTTGTTTAATTTTTTAAAAAACAAAAGAATTCAACAAAATTGCTTTATATTATCGCATTCAGCACTATCCGTAGATGCAATGGTAGCGGTGGGAACGTTACGCGTGTATCAAGCTACATGTACCAGATTTCATAGCGCATTCGTTCGTTCAAGTCAAATGACGAAGATCATATATGTTGGTTCCTTTTTAAACTCCGATTTAAATAGTGACTTCTGACAGATCGTCGGCTGCGATGACGTTATCCAATCGGGAGCTTCAATATGATGGATGGTTATCTCACGCTTGTTTATTATATTGGAGAACGTAGCAACGAGGCATCGCTTGTGGAGAACGTAGCATCACTGGGTATTGTTGTGTTCCTGCTGAAAATAATGATGCTGGTTGCTATGTATTGTAGTATATTGAATTGTCTATAGTGGAGTGAACACGCATTTGTGTATTTATGAGAAATAAAGTCTGTTCATCTATAGAAAGTCTATCAGTCGATATTCTTAACAACTGGTAGCGGAGCGCGGTTTGATATTAACTGGACAATGGCCGAAGCAAGTAATATGTCCTTTGGGAAAATCGAAATCCTCAACAACACGAATTATACATTGTGGAGCATGCGAATGAAAACCCTGATAAAATCGCGTCATTTATATACCGAAATAATCGAAGAAGAAGAACCGAAGAAATTTCCCGGAGACGAGGTAAGCGAAGCACGATGGAAAGAATGGGAATTTAAAAATGATGAAGTAAAGGGCCTGTTAGTCATGACGTTGTCGAACAACTTCTCGCTTGCCGGGGAATAACTAAAGCTTGAGATTTGTGGAATGCTTTGCAGAGAAGACACGAGAGGCAGGGAAGATATAAACTAACCACTCTGAAAGCTAAATTGGCAAAATTGGAAAAGGGAGACAACGAACTTATTGGGGATTACTTGATTCGAGCAACGGGCATCGCTTGTGAAATTAATGAATAAGGCGTCAATGTAGAAGACGGTGAACTGATTTATCACGTGCTAAACGGATTACCTAAGTCGTATAGCGAAATTACGACGGCTTTATTGACAAATTCTGAAACCAGTTTTGAAACGATGCGGGAACATTTGATACATTACGAGAAGAAATATTTAAAATCTTCAACGATCGAAGATACGATTGCATAGAGAGTTACAGAAACGCGCAAGATGACTTGTTGTGTATGCGGGAAGATGGGACACAAGGCGAAAGATTGCTGGCACAGGAAAGGTGGAGCAACTTATATTTAAGACAGTGAGCGAAGGAATAACTACAAAACGAAGAATAATGCGAATAAAGAATATTCAGGAAGCAAGAATCTGTTAAATAACAAAGGAAGACATAATTCTGATTATGGTGGGAAAATTTCAATTCTAAGAACAGAAGAGAGTTTGCAAGGAAAGATCACGTGAAAGGGTACGCGGAAGACGAAAAGGATGTTTCGTGGTTGCTAGACTCGGGGTGTACTGTCCACATGACCTCTCATAATGAAATATTGAGAGATCAAAAACCAGCGACCGTCGAAATAGCTACTGCCGAGACAGGAAGAAAACGCATTTCTGAAATGGAAGGGCGTGTTAGAGGCTCCTGCATTACTAACGAAGGGACTGTCACTAAAGTAAATATGGAACGCGTCCTATTTGTTCCAAACTTGGAAACCAATCTACTTTCTGCTCCGAACATACTAAAGGAAAGAAGATAGTTTTGGACAACACCGGAGCGAAAATCTACGACACAAACCATGGTATGTTGATCGCGAATGGATCGTTCGATGGGGAAAATTTCATTTTTAATATGCAAATCGGCAATAATATCAAATGTGGAAGATGTGAGGAAAAGACAAAAAGTGATAATAAAGAAGAAATAAGAACGAGTGTTATCGAAACCTGTTTTAAATCGAAAGCAAGTGTGGAAAATCTATGGCACAGGAGGCTGTGTCATATCAATTATAATTATATAGCTGTGATGAAAAATAAAGGATTGGTTCGCGGACTGCAGAACACTGTGATTCGTGATAATTCTTGTGATCAGTGCTTACGCGGTTGCCTTTTACGAACATATTGCAGAGAACTTCGAATGATGTATTGTCAAGGTTATTTGTCGACTTATGTGGACCTATCGCATCACCATTCGTAGGAGGTAGTAGATATATGTTGACCATAGTTGACGACTACAGTCGTAGATATTTTGTAGAATTTTTAAAGAAGAAGGAGGAATGTTCTTGTAAAATTATAGAATTCATCAATCGTAGGGAAAATGAAAGGAACCGAAAAGTTAAATACATTCGCAGTGACAATGAAAGCGAGTTCGTGAATTCCGTTTTGACAGATTTTTACAAAACCAAAGGAATCAAAAAGTGAACTTACCACGTTCTACACGCCGCAAAGCAACGGAGTAGCCGAACGCGCGAATAGAACCATTATTGATGCAGCGAGATCTATGCTCTTGGAGTATGGCATTCTGGCGGAAGCCGCTAGAACCGCGGTATATGCCTATAATGTAAGTCCTACCTCGAGCGATAAGAAAAAGGTTCCACTAGAATACTGGACGGGATTTAAACCAAATGTGGCACATTTCAGAGTTTTCAGGGCAAAAGTGTTTTTTGCTAACATGCGAAAAAATAAGCAGAAATTTAGTCCACGAGCAGACCAAGGCGTATTTGTAGGCTATTCACGTTGTAGAAAAGCTTACAGAATATACAGCCTGAATCAACGGACAATTCTGGAATCACGAAAGGTAATTTTTAAGGAGGAAGAAAGAGGATACGCAGATTCTTCGAACATTCAGGAAGTATAGGAATGGAGTTATAACACAACCCAAAATCTTGAGAATAATAACATAATGTCATTGCAAGAAGAAGGAGAATATGTACCAGTATTGATCAACAATAATTATCTGAAGAAGAAGAGTCTAACGAATGCGGATACTCTCGAAGATGCTGAACAACGAACTTCGTTTAAAGGAGCGAAAGAATCTGGGACGGAAGAGGAAGCGTCAAGCGAAAATGATATGATAGATGATCGTTCTTCCATACGTAACGTAGAAGAGATTACTCCGAGAAGATCGACAAGAATGAAAATTCCTACTAAGAGGTACCAAGCGGTAGTTGCGTGTGAAAGGAATTCGCATAACGAAGAAACACCGAAGACTTATGCTGAGGCGGTGATCTCGAAAGAAGGGGAAACTTGGAAAAAGGCTATTTCGCGTGTGCCTGTTTACAGAGATACGAAACGTGGCAGATTGAAGACATTTCAGCTTTAGGTGAACACAAACATCTTGGAATCAAGTTCATATTCAAAAGAAAACACGTAAATGGTGAGACTATGTATAAAGCGAGGCTTGTCGTGGATGGATCTCGATAGACTTGTGGGATGGATTACACCTCAGCGTACAGTCCAGTAATGAAAACAAACACATAAAATCTCTTAATTTTGTATGTTGGAGAATCAACCTTCAAGAATGATTCGTTCGTAAATTAATAAGATAAACGATTTACAACCGAAAGGAGGGGAATGATAGATGAAGTTATCCCACGCTTGTTTATTATATTGGAGAACGTAGCAACGAGGACAGCATCCCTGGGTATTGTTGTGTTCCTGCTGAAAATAAAGTAACGACGCTGGTTGCTATGTATTTTGTTATATTGAATTGTATATAGTGTCGTGAACACGCATTTGTGTATTCATGAGAAATAAAGTCTGTTCATCTATAGAAAATCTAACAGTCGATATTCTTAACACAATACCAAAAAATTGTCATAACTCAGCTCTCGAGTGGATAACCGTGACGAGTAGTTAATCTGTCAGAAGTCACTCTAAATAGAATTATATTTAGGATAGCAATGACACTATGTTCTCAATAATCCTACCGATGCCTGTAATCTAATTTAAATCAATGTTGTTTTGAAGAAAACTGAAAAAGAAACTTACATATATAGGTGCAATTAGCATCTTCACACTTAAGATTTGATTATTTTTTGCTACTTACCATTATTGTTAAAAAATGTTTCCATTGCATTGAAATTGATAGATTTGTTTATTTTAAATTCATTTAATTATTTTCTTTCACGTTTTATTTATTAATTCTTTTATTTTATTCTGAATATGAAAACCATATTGTAACTCTAAAATTATATTGTTATATCAAGAGGATCTTTTCAGAGAACATTGTTTTTACAATAAACTGTAATTGAATTAGTGGATAGTGTGTTGGACCTTCCCGTCTTTCCGATGCACCTCCAAAACAACCTTTCTTGACAACCTATATACCCTCTGGGCAGTTGAGACTCCGAATAGGCTGAGTGCGGCGGCACGGCGAAGTAGTCGCAGGGCAGGCAGCGGCGCGTGGCGAATTCCGCGCAGCGGCAGGCTGTGAGGGTCACCGAAAGGTCCGAATACTAGTAGTCGCAAGAACTCTACTTAGTACAGTGCTTCAAAGCCCGTAAAAATACTTTCATCCATTTTCGACGCTGCTGAACAAGCTGGTAAAATTTCATGTCAAGGCGAGTATTCAGGACAGTGAGTATTACAGTTTAGTATAATGTACAAAATTCTATATTTTTCCCTGGTTATGTGAAATGTTCCAATAGGGTTATTCTTTATCCGGCGGTAACATAATATCGGAGTTTTGTGTTGATGGAGTCTTAGAAACTGCAAAAAATCTCATCCTTCGTCAGCATATTTTGCAGGGATGTAGATAATGTATTGTGACGGATCGTATATGTCGGTTGTGGGGGATTCTAATGGGATCGTGGCTCTTCTGAAGATTAAAAAAAACAAAACAAAACAACAACAACAAAGTCGTGACCACAGAACAACATATAATTGGATACGCGTTGAAAGCAAAACAAAAAACATTACAGACTGACAATAACATTGACACTCAAAGAAAGTAAACAAAAAATAAAACATTTAACACTATTCAAAAAAATCAAAAGGGAAAATCATCTGCAAAATTATCATGAATTAACTTTAAGATTTGCACAAATTAGAATCACAGCAATATCTTCTGCGACAAAACAAGTTGAAGTTCGTGTGGGAACTCTAGTGGGATGAGGGAAGAGCACATGCTTCTCGCATGACTCAATGTCGTAGTACTTTCTGTTTACGTAAATGCAGTTAACTGTCCTCCACAAACACTGCATCAACATTCGTAAGTAATTCGTGCACAAAATGCACTGGAATTACAAAGACATCTCTTGTATTCGACTAAAACGAATGAATACAGTTTTGAAAACACGGAACGTTCAAAGAAATTTCTTGAAACCTATAGAAAATTACCATATATTACAACATCTAGTTTGAGGTATTTAACTTAATTTCTTCAACAGTTCGTGACAAATGTAATTTTATAGCAAACACAACCGTTTACAACTAATAGAATTTTATAACACTTTTAATTATTTATGAATTGTTCTAATTACTTTCTAAATTGATTTGGATGCAACAGCGTCATCCGTAAGTTCCCCAACGGTACCTAGCAAATACAACAGTTGATGGCAAATAGAATTTTATAACTCTGAATTATTCATGAATAGCTCTTAATTACTTTCTAAATTGACTTGGATGCAACATTATCATCCATAATGTTCTCTCTAAAGAACAGAAACTGCACATGCCTTCTATTAACATAACAAGATTCTTTACAAAATTAGTGATATTCTCCCCTCAGAAAAATGCACAACTTCTAATATCTTCTGTAAATAGTATTAAGCTACTACGAAAATACTAATGGGAGATTATATTATTCATTCACTATCTGTGTATGTTTTATAGGGTCCGGTGAGTCCGGTAGTGATTCAAATTAACACGTCAAATCTACACGTCCACGCAGCAGAACGTAAGATTCCTTCACGAAACTATGAGGGGATAATAGCTAAAATTTGTAGATTTTTTCTTTGCAAATAGTTTTTATTACACTGGAACTAATGTTTTCGTGTCAATTTTTGCCAAAATCGCTCATTTCCACCTGAATTCATAATTCAACTTGTATGTGAGTTAGGGTAGAGATCCCAGAATTCAAGAAAAGGTGCACAGAATACACTTCTCCCCATAGTACATCACACAGCTTTTAACTTTTTTTTGACGTTATATAAAATAATTTCTGGGCGCAAATATTATAATAACGGCCAAATATTCATTTATTATTTTCAACGGAACATTTAATCGGTCGCTTCAGAAGCCCGAACAGTTTGTTCCAGGCAAATCAGAAACGGAACTCGACACCCGAGAAGACTCGCGGTTGCTGTGCGCCCCCACGTCCTCCCTTCTGGACGACATCCTGCCCGTCGGGAGCGCGCACAGCGCAGTGAGCGACCGCAACAGCGGCGCCTTCGTCGTCCCACGCCCCCTTCCCAGGTGCGGGGCGTACTTCTACATGGAGATATTTCCCAGGCAATAGCCACATTGTATTTTACGGACTTCTTTTTTTATCCCTTTCCTAATAAACCGTTTCTGTTTTATTGTCAAGTGTTTCTTTAAAATGAGACGTGAAAATTTATTGTTTTATAACCGTTTTCAGTGTATTGTACCTAAGAAATTAGAGTTCTTTATTGTGTTACAAAAAATAAAGAACAACGATCAAAGCGTATTAACTCCAGAAGAAAATAGGAAGTGTTTTATCACAGGATTTAACATTTTTTGATATGTGATGTTTATATGTTCTGCATTATTTAAATTAACTAAATATTCTTTTAGTCACCACTTTTTTGTTTACGTTCAGAAACTTTAAAATATATTAAGTAGTAACTTCATATTGAATTGAAATAATTGATGAAGTTACCACGTATTGATCTGTTTCTCCACAAATGTTTAATAAATTATAGCTTCAATTTTCGCAGCTTGATTTTTTTCGTTTATGATCTGGAGGTTGCACTGAAGATGAGCTTTGAAATCAAATTTTTCTCTTCCTATTGTCTCGCTGATGCTAGATATTCTCTTATTAGTGTATTGTGTTGGTGCATTTTCGCTCGATTCCAATAAGTATTTCATGAAATGTGAGAGCGAGCCACAGAGTAAGATTCCAACGTTTCCCAGGGGCTGTTCAAGCCAATTTGGGGGGGGGGCGAAGGGGGTGCCATCGTCGATTTTTGTTAAATCATTAACATATTTGTTATAATATTGTATATTAATATACTTTAGGTACTAAACACTATTGTTTAAGTAATTACATAATTTAAACATAAATAATTAAATCAATTTTGTCAAATGAAGGAAGGTAAAAGAAAACTAAGGCTTTTGGGGATGTTTGGATCCGCCAGTGTCCGTGGCAGACAGTCAACATGATTTTTACGTAGCGAGACCTAGTAGGCTTTCTGGGGAAGTGGTTATGGAGAACGGAACAGTATAAATGGAAATGAGATTAAATTTTTAAAGTTATAACTCGTACATTTCGAAACGTCCACAGAGCAGAGAGCTGTCTCGCTGACTGCGCTCGGACAGTGCGCGGCTACTATTATCCACAGTGGTGCTTTTCGGCGCAAAGAAATGTATGCGTGTGATTCTGTAGACGCCAAATGCACGATAATGCAAGCGGACTTAATGAACACAATCACAACTATATATTTTTAAATAATCCCTTCAAATTAGTTTAATTAAAAATGTATAAACAAATATACGACTTATCAATTAGAATACAAAAGGATTTGAAATGGTATCGAATAGGTCAATCACAAAATTATAGGAAAAAAATCAATGGCACAACACATACAAAATCAGTACCTGGTGAACCAACTACTTAAACTATCTTCACTAAACCAGATTGAAATAAATTAAGCAACAAAATCAAAAACCACTACAAGACGTGAAATAACTAAAATAAATCAATGTACAATTATAGAAGTAATAGCACAAGTCACTCCAAGCAAGGTCAAACGATCAGTCTAGATGCCCAGTTTAAATGTTGTCGGAATCTCCGGAAGTCTTCATTTTTGTTGTCAGCTACAATTACCAACACGAAAAATTAAAATACCATATGTCGCTTTTGAGTACATATGTCCCTGTGACAGTAACATTTACCGTAATTTGCATTTTATTTCATACTTTAAGGTGACGAGAGCAGAAGTAACTACTCGCATTAATACGATATACATAGGGTAATTCTAAGAATGTTGGCAACAACAACTGCCAACACAAAAAGAAATGGAAGTGCCGAACGTCGTTCATTTTAATCCGTATTTTATGGTGACGAGAACCATATATACGTACGTATACAAGAAAGTATGTGATGTGCTATTGTTAGAGATGATGGAGAATATGTTGTCAACTCACAATTATCAACATATTGTAACGGTATGATGGGCACACGCTACTTTCTATTTAATTACTAACTTACACAACACCACGTTGGGCTGTCAATGTAACTGAATGGGGTCTCTCTCTTCCTGCTATCTTTATCACTTATTATAAAACACCTGTACGTTGTGGTGCCAACGTAACAGATATGCTCTAGGCTAGCTCTACCCAACAGACGATTACTACTATTACACCTTTAACTATTGCCGTATGTTAGCCCCCTTTGTAGTTCGTCACATAGATTTATTTTAGTGGGCTGTGACCGGCTCCATACGGAAAACCCCAAACATAGCCTCCGTTGTAGTGCTGCCAGGATATCACTACTTAAATTAAAAACTAGTACTGCTTCCAACGCACATACTTTCTCGCACAGCTCCTATACTTTCCTAAATGCTACTCCACTACTTCATAAACCACCAAAAGTGTTTTCTGCCAGCAAACGTTTTCCGTTCCGAGACCCGAAATTCGATCCTCAAAGTTAACGAACCGACACTTATACCATTACGCCAAACTAGCAACATATGGGTCGAACAGAGCCATAAAAAGAATCGACCCGAGCTATAAAATGGTAAATGCATGATAAACAAACAATTGATACGATGGTAAAAGACGATTTAAATATCCAAGAAGAGACGTGCCAAATTGTTGAAAGTTATAAACTTGAAAAATCTGTACAGACACATCCAGTTCATTTATCGTAATTATCAATATTTGTGATTCAAATGGCTTCATATGGTTTTCAATTAAGTTTTTAGAATTCTTAATTATTTCTTGTGACAATAGAGAACTTTGACAAATAATATGCCCCGACTAGGACTCGAGAAGCGGCGCAGCTTCCCTCCGAAACGCTGTGCCAATGCTCGCTTATTGACTGCGACCTCAATGGCTCTGAATGACGTTTACCCTTGTATAATAGTAATAGTGTAGGGTGGTTTCATTTCCAGCATTAGGAAGCCGAAAAATCCAGAGAATGTGAAACAATATGTCCTTTGAGCGCCCAAAGAAGGTATCTCGGAAGACAAACTGGTTCAAACAGACAAACAGACAAACTGGTTCAAACTATAGAGATTAGAAAACTACGTTCTGCGAGAAAGTCCGTGCCATTCCATAGAACCAATAGTTTCCTAAATTTAGCAACAAGTTTTATCCACTTTTTCGTCATCAGACTCGAGCTATAAGAGTTTTTCTGGCGAAAAATAGCCGTTTTCCGGCGCACGATTACACAACTTTTTCTTCTTACGAAGTATTCGTAAGGCGAGAAAGTAAAAAGCAAATTAATAACGATTTTGGAACTATTAGGGATATCTAACTTGTTCTTATGCGTAATTATTATATTATGTTTACATTTAATGTTGATATATTCCTTTTCTACTGAAATCGGTTTATACAGATGCACAGAACGACGAACAATTGATATGATGGTATATACGCTTTACAACTCGAAGAAGAGATGTGAAAAATTGTTGAAAAGTTGAATATTGGAAAATTACATACGGACAATTCCAGTTCATTTATCGTAATTATCAATATTTGTGATTCGAATGGCTTCACATGCTTTTTAATCATGTTTTTGGAATTCTCAATTATTTCCTGTAGCAGAGACTTTTGATAAATAATATTCCCCGACCAGGACTCGAACCAGCGAAGCTTCCTTCGGAAGCGCTGGGCCGATGTCCCCTATTTAGATATATATAGAGATTAGAGATTAGAAAATAGATTAGAAAATATAGAGATTAGAAAACTAAGTTCTGCGAGAAAGTCTGTGCCATTCTATAGCACCACTGGTTTATGTATTTATTTACCGTCCCTTATTACACACGTGGAGAAAACTTAAAGAAAAAAGCTGTTTTTGAGAAATTTCTTTTTGTAATTTTGAAATAAAGATTACACAACAACGACTCGTTTTTTTGTCAGAAAATCCTACATAACCTTTTTTAAAGAGCTAATTTTGTACAAGAGACTTTGAAGTAAAAATCGTTTCTACAATTTGGCAGTTTTAATAATATTTTTTTGCAATTTTCAACAAACCAAGTATTTCCCAGAAGTAGGACTAAGTCCATATTTTTTATCGAACCTCATTACATAAGTGAAGAAAATTTAAAGAAAAAATTTGCAGCGGTTTTTGAAAACCAATTTTTTTTGTAAATTTGGTACATGACCTTATTTAAAGTGCTAATTTTGTCCAACCGACTTTGTTTGAGGTAAAAATCTATATCTTCAATTTTGCAGTTTTTAAATAATTTTTGCAATTTTCGAACGGGACGGACGGGACGGACGGGACGGACGGGACGGACGGGACGGACGGGACGGACGGGACGGACGGGACGGACGGGACGGACGGGACGGACGGGACGGACGGGACGGACGGGACGGACGGGACGGACGGGACGGACGGGACGGACGGGACGGACGGGACGGACGGGACGGACGGGACGGACGGGACGGACGGGACGGACGGGACGGACGGGACGGACGGGACGGACGGGACGGACGGGACGGACGGGACGGACGGGACGGACGGGACGGGACGGACGGGACGGACGGGACGGACGGGACGGACGGGACGGACGGGACGGACGGGACGGACGGGACGGACGGGACGGACGGGACGGACGGGACGGACGGGACGGACGGGACGGACCCTTCTTCCCCACCTACTTTCTTCCCCAGTCACCTACAATTTCGGTATTATATTCATAACTAGCGTACCTGTGCGAGAACTCTCGCATGTTAAAACCCACCCTTTCCCTATCCATTTGTCTATCTTTTCAATTAAGAAGGAAAGTTATTAACGAAAAATGTTTATTTTTTTAATGTATAAATGTAACTTCTAATGTACTTGCAGAATATCAAACAAAAATAACAATACAATTGATGTTGGAAACAAATTTTCAATAAAAGCTTATTTAGCATTATAGAGAGATGTTCTCGGAACAATTCATTCTTCTTTAAAAACAACTTTGAACAAATTATTCACTCCTCCTTGAGATTTAACTTTTCGCTTTCCTTGATAGTCACAAACATAATAGAAAAGGTTTTTACTCTACAGAAAGCAAAGCAAAGTAAAGTAGTGCGTAATTGCCGATGGAGCAAGTACAACCCTACTCTTCGCAATATTACTTGAATTTCCTTGATTTGTTATGAGGAATAGAGGGGGTTTTGGAAAGTTCAGGGTGCCATCTTGCTGGGGTGCGAAAATTGAAAAATTATTTATGTATTAAAAAGTATTAGATTATTTTCAGCGTTCTTACGTACTTCAAGAAAAGAAATTCAGAGCCAAAAAATAAACTAATATTTTTACCTTTGAGTACTAAATACAATTTGTTACCATTGGAAACAATTTAGTAGGCGTAGACTTCACATCGGTACATGGGAATGTTACTCAAACGATGTTTGCATATTGAATATCTTAACGAACCGACACCTTGAGTTTAATATCAAACGGTGTATTATTTACAATATGGGTTTGCAGCTGGGCGTTGAAGTACATACTTCCAGACACCACCAACATTTAAATCGTGCCTTTGGACTGCGAATGTTGGCAGTTGTCGAGTGACTTCTCCTATTTTGTCTATAATTTTAAATTTACTTGCTTTTTTTAATTCATTCACGTAGTATTGTAGGCCAGTGCGATTTGATTTTTATTTTTCATTTATTTCAAACTATTTTACTTTAGCTAATTTGAAACGTTTGTTCTTTGTGTTGTGCCATACACACGTTTTCCCCTACTACCTCCGCGTACCCGTGCGAGAACTCTCACATGTTAGACCCTATGTTAGATCCCTATCCTAATTTCCATTTTAAGAGGGGAAGTAGTTAACGAAACGTGTTTATTTGTTTAAAAATATATAAAGGTAACTTGCAATGTACTAACACAATATAAAAAAACAATGCAATTGATGTTTAAAATAAATTTTCAATAAATATTTATTCAATATCATGATGTTTTCTTGGAACAATTCACAGCACTTCCTTAAACACAACATTTGTAGTAATTATTCAATATTCTTTGACAGTTAATTGATTGGTTTCACTACACGCAAAGAAACAATCTTCATAGGTATCAAGCAACTATAACAGTACTTTTAGTTGTTGTTGGAGAGCAAATCTTGAATTAATGATTATGCAAATAAACCTCGTCAGACTGCACAAACTACGGTGTTAACAGAAAGCGTAAAGATTGTCAAATCTAAGCCTTCTAAGCGTGTCGCCACAAAAATGGCTACCAGCAGAAGGGGCTGAAATATTGAGGTGGCCTTGATAGTATTGAAGCGTGGAACCGAAAAGTTAATTGAATGGATCGGGGAATCTCTCATCTTGTAGATTATTTTGGGAAAAACGTTTCATTGAGGCCTTTGGCCTCAATATTTTACATTTTAAGGCTCTAAAACGCTTTGTTTGTGAGTTATTTGCCGATATAGATTGACATGTGATGCGGGCTGCATTTTACATGAATATTTCGATGCGTTTTTTAAAGAAATCATCCATATTTTTAAAGTCAAAGTGGAATTCGTCAAGTCTCCGTGAAATTCTCTTTCTTTAGAGCCCTCATTTATAAAGATTGGTTGCGTGTGAGAGCAGGAACGCAAAGGTATACTACTGAAATAATACAGGAGACGATTTTCTGGAAATTCTCCCCTGCAGCCTCGTAAATTCTAGTCTAATTTAATTCTTCCGTTTTTCCGTAATCTTGATATATGAACATTAATTTTGGCTCGAATTACGTCACAAATTGTAACACTCGTTTTTGTTCACACAAGTTTTCACACACACACAAGTTTTTGTCTAATATGTATTTTCTAAAAATTGCTAAAACAACGCAACCCATAGTCCGATTTTAATGAAATAAGTTTTAAAATTCTTCTGTGAATTTGCGCCATCAAATGTTGATGCGCGAATTCAGTTTCCTTCGGGCGTTTCCATGGTCAAAAAGTAATATTTACACGCGACGCTGCCGTCACTTGTTTATCCTATGCCATTTTTACAGTAAATAGTCCCAATTTTCTATACTCAGTCCAACTTTACAAGACTTTGTTTAGTAAAATGTTTCTGAATAATACTGACATGATCCCAGATCATTACAATATGTTTAATTTAATTTTAAGCATATTTGAATCATTTAAATAATTTAAGAACCCAAGTTGGTTTCGAGAAGTGTTTTCCATCATCATTTTGCAATGTAATATATTTATTTATAATAATGATGTGATGACATTTTCTCCATCTTCAATAACAACATAGTATTCCTCAATATCTGGGCAGAAACTACTTCCACTGTTATTTAGGGGAAGAATTTATGCCCGACGCAAGTATACTTCGATAACTCATACTTTGTTATATCATTTTTCATAATAAACCGATTTTTTAGTTCCCCTTAACCTTCTTTAAACATTTGTAATTTGACAACTCGAGCCCTACGTTGAAAAGTTCGACGTCGAATTGATTTCCATTGCTCTGCAGATGCGAGTCCCCGCTGAAAGTGGCCTGCAAATGCTGCATGCGGAAGGGGCGACGCAACCATTTTGGAATAACTCGCGTCTGTCGTGTGTTTGCCTATGGTCGGTTTCCTACTCGCTAACCAGTGATTGGTGAGGCCGACTCACGGGCATAAAACACATTTTGGACGCAGTTTCTATTTGGATTTTTTATTATATCTTCGTACATGTAAAAGTGCCGGGTGCACCCAATGTTGTGGTCGGGCTTATCTTGAAACGCCCTTAAAGATGGTTGATGATAACGTAATGGGGACGGTAGGCAACGGAGAATTCTTCCAGAAGCCGGACCACTCAATGAAGGCAATATTATTATTGTTATTATTATTACGACCAAGAAAAATACTGGTGTAAAGTGCGTAAGTGCGTATTAATATGTGCGTACAACCTTGAAATCGGTAAAGCCATTTCTGATCAGGTCATTTGGTTCAATCGAAATTTCCGGTATGTTTTGATTTATCATGAAGTAATAGTTTAGACGTATTGTTTGTATTTTACATTAATGCCAGCAAATTATTTTTACACATCCGAAAAAAAGTAAGACATTTTTTCGTAATTTAAGCTTTTATTATTGTTATAAACATTTCTATTGGTAAAGTTTGTGTACAAATACCGTAGGAGAGACCTACATGTTTATTGTAAAATGAAAAACAATCTTGTTATTAGCTTTCAAAATAGTTGTGATACCTTATTTCAAATTTGACTCTACTGGTGCGAAATTGTTGATAGATGCCATTTTCTAAGGGCCACAGTTAAAAAACTAAAATATAAAAGTAAAAGTTTGGGTTTTTACATATCTCAAGAATAGCTGACACATTTTCTGACGCAATTCTAAAATGTTCGGGTTGGGAGCTTTGTCGACTTGATGTGGAGCAACATACATATTTTTCAACGGTTTCAATGAGCTCACAAATACAGCAGAGAAGCGCTGTACATTACTGTACTCTTTCCAGCATTTACCCGAATCGCTACGACGTGATTCATCCTATTGATGATAATTAAACAATTTGTCATGAAACAAAAATTTAAACAAATATTTTAATCGACACTTTTTCTGTAACGGTCTATGCCCGGAAATGGACGAACCGGGCAACTACTGTAATATGTTGGAAATTTATTTTATTATGAACTTTCAAATCGCTAATAAAACTTTTTATCACGAAAATACCCGCCACTTTTAGTAATATACGTAGTAATCGGCCCACCTGCGAGAGTCCTTCCGTCACTAGATCTCTGCCGATTCCCCATTCAAAGCAAGAAGATATCATTTGAAGCGACTCGGTATGCTGATGGGGAACTGACCATTTTTTTCGGATCCTTTGAGAACATTCGAAGAGAATTATTATAAAATTTTACAAGTATTTTGTACTTGTTTGTATTTTGTACAAGTACTTGTATTTTGGGTGTGTTGGGGGGGGGTTAGCACTTAAAACGCTTTTGGAGGGATTTGTAAGTACCCTACAAAGATGCTCAGTTTCTTATTCGATTCCTCTATGACAAATCGATTGGCACTATTTGTGGCCGAATCCTTCTAAAATATCCTGAATTTCTAGAGAAGAAATATTACTATTAGGGATTCAAGGCACCTTCAATGGTGAGACGCTGTGAAATACTGGTTTTCCTTTTCGGCATAATGTGAATCCTGAGGAAATGATACATAAGATACATAGATTTTGATGATCACGGCTTTCTTAAGGCCATGCGGCAATATTCTCAGATTTTTTACACAACACGAAAACAATGCCGTGGACGGTTAATAGATAACGTGGTCATTTCACGGTTATTGCATTTCGCTTGTTTCCCTTTTAAGAGTTACGGAATTGAAGATTCCGCAATGTGTTGGTCTAACGCTCTGCTATCGCTTAATTATCGAAAAGATACAACCTGCGGATTCGAATTTTCTATTTCGTTTAACTTTTTTTAAGTGAAATTCTAATTTGAGAAATATTTGGAGAAAGAGCTGCTTACAAAATGGAACATTCAATTGAGTTGAAAAATACGGCAAGTATATGTAGAATGTAGTGATGTAGTGATTCTCGTGAAGTGTGAAGCGTGAATTGAAGTGTTCATTCAACCTCTCTGACATCAACAAATTGTACAAAAAATATTAAAATGCATATTTAAGAAGAACATTATTAAATAGATGTTGAAATAATACATTTCACAAAAACACATTGTTTAACTTCCGGCTGCCACTTTCAAATAGATACTACCTCCTTATTCCAAAATTCGCACAGATGGTGCAATCCCCATCAAAGCGACATATATGGTTCCATTTATATGACCACATGAACAGTTTATTCTCTTTCCTAGCATGCATTGTTTCATGTCCTGCATCTACGCTCGTGAAAGAATGAGCTTTACTCCAATTGACTCAACGAACTATACCCGTTTCGTATTTGTACCGTTCTGGAAACAAAAATTGATCGCGGCCGTCTGCGGCTAAGTTCAACTTGTGCACGGCTTGGGCAGCCCTTTTCATGACGAAACGTCACAGGCGGTGTCTCACAAACCTACGCAGCCAATCTCAACCCAGGGGGAGTGACCTAACAAACTTAACGTCGTACAAAATGGCGGGCGTCGCTAGTTCCGATGTGAAAATATTTTCAAATAAAAATACAGGGAATGAAACACTTTTACGAACATTAAAGTAAATTTATTCAAATATATATAAACACATACATTTAACCACTATTAACACAATTCTTTTTGAAGAAATTCCGGTGATGTGAGATAAAATAACACTAATTTTAGACAAATTACTTTCTTATACGCATTCTAATTCCAATATTGTTGTTCATACACAATCCATGAACTTTATGAACTGTCCAGATTTTTTCCATAAGAAAAACTATTATAACTGCACATTTTCAAGTGTTCAAAAGTGATTCTAAAAGTTGCAAAAATTGCAAAATACTGTCTCTCTGCATTCGATAGAAAATTTTTAGGGAACCATTTCAATACAAGACAATAAAATTCAAAGACCAATTGTATATTTATTATTAAAGCAACAATTAAACTAGATATTAAGCAATCAATTTGCATCTCTGGTCAAAATTGTTATTTTGCGATATTGAACTTAGGGACAATTTGGGCACACTCTTCCGCAGAAATATCGCACATTTCGAAATTGTTTATAAAATTGTTAATTGTTGCAAAATTTTTAATTCGCAATTTTCGGTTCTGGGCCATCAGGAAACTCTTCCCACTTTAGAATTGCAAAAATTGGAAATTGTTTATAAATTTACAAATTACGCAATATTTCTTTACTCTCTCATCTCAATTGCCATTCAACAAGTTGCGAAATTCCGCAATCCGATCGGCGCTATCACCTTTCCTTACGCAATTGTTTATAGGAAATTAGCATCTGATGCCAACCCTCATTTGATTTACAGACAATCCGGTCGCTCTTTGCGTCAAGTATTTGCAGTCAAGTATTTGGTTCAGATAGTTTTGCTTTTCGCCGATTATATTACATTAACGATTTCTGACTTACGGCAAAACGGTAGAAATTGTTGCTAAGGAAATATTGCTGTTTTCTAACTTTGAAAATTTCCTTTATATTCTTAATACATCGTTGAAACGTGAGTTTCATTATTTTCATTCATCTGCATTACAAATAAATTTTGTTTCAAATTTCAAAATGCAGAAGCTGTTGTCCTGCAAATGTGTAGGCTTCTTTATTATGTGCTTGGATATCTTCTACTTACTTGTGCTAAGTGGCTGCCAATAGTTAACCGTCTTGAGAGGAAATCGAGTATAAACAAATTATTTCATTATTAATTGAATTATGATATAAACAAATTGATTTTTAAAATTGCATTTCGACGGAACGGTTGCACGGAAGATAAAATGGAGCTGCGTAGGATTTTACCTGAAATGAATAGATCATGTAAAGAGAGATACAATAATGTCTCATTTGGTAATAAGTAGATAGAGTAAAAATATATTTTTGACACGCGTCTTGAGCCATCCTCAACTCTAAGGCAAGCAACGCTTATCTAACAATCCAAGCGAACGCGTTCTAGCAATTCAAGTAAAAACATTAAAGGAAAGACGTGGTTTGAAGAATGTGGCACTAATACAGTAATATCGGAGAATAATGGGAGAATGCTTCGCTACGATCTCTTGGACAATTGTGACAAATAATTTAAATTCAATATAGAAACAAACAATAGATTAGTATTACAAATTGTAATGTTACACACATGTAAATAAATGTGTAATTAGAGAAATTTCTAGTGAATGGTATGGAAAATTAAAAACGAGTTCACTTAATTTTAATGAGAGAGCAATTTTGCGGGGAAAATATTTTTAAAATGCATTTATTCCAAATCTATATACTTTCTTGTATTCATTAACATTCAGTGTGTATTCGTTCCTCAGACTTCAGTGTTTGGAAATGACCTTCAGAGGGGTCGCTTGGTCGAGCTCACTTGCTATTAACTCGAACTTCGAAACCTTGAGTTCTTACAGAAGTTCCCGAAACTCATAAACAAGGCCATCTCAGACTTCCAGTAGTGGCGCCCTACGCGTCGGATTGTGAGTTTACGCACGCCGATTAAAAAAATTAGTTCCCCTGTGCAACTTAGGTGTCGGAGAGGCTGTGATTCTTTGGGTGAATAGTGTAGTAGACATAGTAATATTTTGCTGAACCGAATTCGTATCCCAGCGTTGACAAAACTTTAGGGAATTGGAAACACTTCTGCGGGCCTTGTGTGGTATTTTAATATTGTTATTACATATATGTAACATGTATATGCATATATGCAAGGAACTACGTGCCGATGCAGCATTTACTTTTAATTCAATTTTGTCTTTCGCTTTGTTTCCACTTTCATCGTAGCGGAAACATCGCTGAGAGATCGAGGACTGAACGATGAAAGTGAAGAATGATTATTCCGTATGAGTTCTTTTATTAAAGAAAATATACTGTTACGAAAAAGCTGTTATTAATTTTTTTAATGTAATGAAAATTTGCTCTGAATAGAACTATATAGAAACTTTTATTCGGAACATATTTGCATTGCAAGTTCATTTACATTTGACAAAATTGTTAGGACATTTCCAGTTGTGATCAGCGGGATCATTTCTGTTTGGAACTCTTCTCAGAGAAGAAAGCTATTTCCCAAACGCAAGCAAATCGAAATATACAAGTATTATGATGTTTGCTGAAGATGTAAACACACGGAGAAAGAGTAACCGAGGACATTTTTTATAAAAGCTTGTTTGTTTTTTTTTCAAAGTAGAATCGATCTTTTGTGTGACTGTCACAACTGATGATAAATTAATTTTAACTGATAATCAGTGGGTACGTATCTGTTTAATTATGTGCGATCGTTTTTCCAAGCTCTAGATTTTAATGGTATCAACTTTGAAAAGTATTCATACAAACATAACATTTTCCAGGGTGGGTTAAAACACTATTCGCAAGTAGGAGTGAAAGACAATTGATTAGCTTCCATGTTATTCACTTTATCACGCTGTGTGTAAGACGTTGCCTCTACGAAGCGTTTTTCCGCCAATTCCGCCAATCATTGGATCACTTCTTTGCTTATATCTGGTGGGTGTAATACTCTTTAGAGCTTTTGTTTATAAAACGTGTTTATACTAGTACTTTCATTTTGTTGTTGTTGTTTAAGGTCGCATCAACTACTCGGTCATTAGCGACCACTATTGGGAGTAACGTTATGACATGATGACACGATATGGTGATGAGAGGCGGTGAAAGGACGAACACATACAACCATGCCCGAGGCGGGACGCGAACCCGTGACCCCACGGTCCAAGACCACTACGGCACTACTGCCTTAGCGGTCTCGGCCACGGGGCCGTCACTTTAATTTTATTACACATGGTCTGCAAGTAAAAAAAACTCCATAGGATTTTTATACATTTTCTTATAGATTTCAACTCTGTAAAAACGAAAAAAAAAAAAATACTGCTGCCACCACAGAATTTACCAAAAATGTTCCATCTCGTCAGTTTTTTTTATTACTCTTAATTTTTTCTTTGTATTTAGCGTAAAATTCCTAATTAACTTAAACATAACATTCTGCTTTTTGTTTAAAAATGGCCTTAAAACTAAGACTTCTCGTATTAATGGTATCAATTACAGCTGTACTTTGCAATATAAATGAAAACGTGATGGTACAGAACGGCACAAACTTTTCCGTATTAGTTTTCTAGTATATTTTGGTCTTGGCTAGCTATACGGACTGGCCATATGCTCTTGCCAGCTGCCATCCATCGCCGCCCAAATTAAATTTCTTTTATATTTTCTTAATTTTTCGGTTTCGTAAATATAGAAAGGAAATATTATTTTACGAATAATAAAGAACAGCAAAACTTCGTCATAAATGACAATTTTTTTAGAAAATTTGGAGCCGTTTTTAAGAAAATGACGTTTAAGCGATGCTCTAAATTCGAAATTTAAAGCTCTTTTTCACAGAAATTTTTTGAGTTTTCGAAAAACTTTATTTAAAGTTATAAGAAGCACTTTACCTCACAATTACAATAATGTTTACAAATTGCGGGAAATGTGACGTGAAAACAAGATTTTCTCCAAAACGGCTCCAATTTTTTTCTTTAAACATTTGGTAGGGATAGTGCCTAATGTACTCTATAACATGACATATACACCATATTGCTCTATTTTTTTGTTTTCTCAAAAATTACAAAAATGAATTTTTTTGACCTGAATCTCTCCCGTCATGAATATTAAATTAGCGATTTGAGATTACAATAGGTGATTTGTTCATATTATTATATTTATGAGTACATGTGCTTTAAATAAAGTCAAATAAAGTTTCTCAAATACTCAATTCTTTTCTGTGAAACCAAACTCCTAATACGCTCAAATACCATTTTCTCATAAATAAGTCCATATTTTTTTCATACTTTTCGAACGGATAGTGCTAATTGAACGGATAGTGCTATGAAGCCAAGTTCAATTTGGGGTATTTTTTCGATTTTTTAAAAAATAGACAAATTTTTTTTTGGAAACATCTCTCACAACCTCAATATGCACATTTCCAGAAATTTGTAAACAGTGTTGTATTTGTAAGTTGGTATACTTCAAATGACGTCTGATGATGTTTTTTGAAAATTCAAAAATTTTCTGTCAAAAAGAGCTTAAAATTTCGCATTTACAGTAGCGCTTAAACGCCATTTCCTTAAAAACTGCTCCAAATTTTTCAAAGAAAATTGCCAGTTAGGACGATATTTTACTGTTCTTTAATATTCTTTAAATAATATTTCCGTTCTGCTATTAGGAAATCGAAAAATGAAGAAACTTTAAAACAAGTGTACTTTGGGCGACGATAGATGGCAGCTGGCAAGAGTATGTGTCAAGTCCGAATAGCTAGCCGAGACCAAAGGAAATAGAAAGCTCATACGGTAAAGTCTGAGCCATTCTGTAGCACCACTACTTTTTTTAAAATCTAAGTTCTATAGATCGAACTATGAAGATTACATTTATTTTATTGGAGTACGCATAAAATACTTCAACGTTTATTGGGAGCAAAATAGTAGTAGTACAGAAGTAAAAGACTTCCGTGATTCCAGCCTACAAATTGAATTGACATTAATTTTTGCAAACGTATTGTTGCTTTCAAGTTTTTTAAAATATGAAATGTGTTGTTATAAGAAGAGTGTGAGAAGAGCGAATGAATGGCTCAGTGTCAAAGTGTTTCTCTAGGACTCAGGAAGCAGCGGGCTCGAGTCCTACTCTTCGTAGCTTTGTTTCATTCTACATTACAAAAAAATTCACTAAATTGCAAAATTATACATTTATCTTGTCAAAGTTATGTATAATGTAAGCAAAATTCAGGATTGCGAAAAAAGAATGCAAACCAGCAATTATAAAATAATGGTAATAGGTTGTCTGGACGTGCGGCATTCAGATCAAAATAATATGATCTTAAATTGCATTCTTCGCAGTACTTCCGTGTTGTCGATTCCAGGTCAAAATGAGATAACGGGCCCTGCGGCGTTGCCGTTTTGTAAGAAAGAAAAATCAATATTTTCACTCGCGGCTAAGCAAATTGAACTACTCCGTTTTCATTATTCGACATGGCTCACCATAGCCAAGCCCTGCGAGAGCGAATTATCGCATTAATAAACCAGGATTTTTGGTTTCCTTATTAATGTCTTCCTTGTATTTCCTAGAATAAGATATTTATGAATAAACAATCAATATAAAAAATTCTAATCAAATTTGGAGAGTAAAAAACAAATATTTCATAGAAAGATAAAAAGCCCTTTTCACGGTCACCTTGTTTTAAAATCAAAATAATATATTTACGCTATGGAAAAAGTTTTTTAATACAGTTAATTTGACAAAAACAAATCACTGATAAGCAAACCAATTCCGGGCAAGCACCGGATTCGTTCCTTTAGCCCAGGGTTCTGGAAGAAAGGATTCTACCACTGAGCCAAACGAATACACCTTTCAATTTCTTACATAAACTAACGTATTTAAATTGCTTGTATAAGTTATTGTGCGAAATTGCGGACAACGTTTAAAATGGCTCCAATGCATTTAGACAATTACAAATAATTCTGATGTGTGTCATCTTCTATCAAACGGAATTAAAACTTGAATTACTGAAATACATCTCACTAACTAGTCCTACTTTAAGGGAGTCCCACTAACTATTGACCATCCCCAAAACTTCTAAACAGTTTCCAATATCGAAATAGAGTTTTCTCTCAAGAATGTATAATCTTGGTTCAAGACAAAAGAGATATGGTGTAGAGGTATTGTTTGAAGTATTTTAGTTTTGGAGAAATTAAATAATCTTTAGTTTTTCTTAAGGGAACCATATATTTTCTCACTAGCAATAGATAGATCGTAAGAGGAATGCAATGATGTAACATATGCTAATATTTTATAGTATTTTGTGTATAAAATTATACATTCTGACATGAGATTTTAAACGAAACGTGTAGTTTTTCCTGAAATCTCAAGTATTTAATTTAAAATCACATGTCAGAAAGTATATTTTTATACTCAAAATACTATCAAAACATTAATATATGTTACATCATTGTATTCGTCTATTTATGATCTCTCTAATGCTAGTGAGAAAAATACATGATTGCATTTAAAAACTCAAAGGTGATTAAATTTCTCAAAAACTAAAAATATTTCGAACAATATCTCCACGGCAAATTGCTTGCCCCATGATTCCGCATTGTTGAGCGAAAACCGCATTTCGATATCGGGAACCGTTTAGATTTAGAAGTTAGGGAGTGTCCCTTAGTTGGTGGGACTCCCAGTATATTGCTTGGATATACACAAAAACTGTTGAACAGATAATAAAAAGAATAATGCAGTTTTATACATCCCCCGACAAAAAATAGCGGTTTGTTTTGGTTAAATTCTTAATAAACTGTTGTCCCACAATTAAACTTCTTCTAATGAATGGGTAACAGTTCAACGCGGAAATGAATTCCAGTCGCTAGAAATCTTTGTTGATGCTTGATTCCCTTCCCGAGGAAAATTCTTTAATGCATTTCTGTTGATGGTGAGCATTTTATTTTACGAGCGCATTTTCATGGTAGGTTTTGACGGTCTACGATACAAAAATAATTTTATTTTTGTGAAAGTAAGAATAATAGCACAATATATTAAAATCCTTCTTCCTTGCAATTTACCTATATATCGCACATGCGGGCGGTGTTTGGACCTGCCCTAACAATTGGTTTCAATTTTCTTTGTTCAAAATTCTCCTTGATATATTAGTAAAAGTGCGTGGCAACAGTCATGCTGAAAATATATTTCAGAAGAGTAGTTCTACAATACACATTTTGTTTTCTTTTTATACATTTGAAATATTAATGAATAAAGGAGGAAGTAGATTAACAATAAAGAATATATTCTAACCCTGAACCCTGTCCTAAATGTGGCGCTACCATGTCTACTTCTCATATTATTCTCGAGTGTCAAGGACTTGATAATGTCAGAAGAGCATTAAAAATAGAAGGCAGCTTATATTCTCTGTTCAAATCAGAAGAAAGTTGTAAAATAAATTTGAAACTACTAGAAATAAGTAAACTGTTTAATGTAATATAATAATGAGACAAATTTTGTAATGATATATTGATATAATGCTTACTGTGAAATGATACCATTGTTTGTAACCTTATGTAATGTCATATACTGATGTAAACAAACTGAGGTCGCTGATGACCGAGCTGTTAAAAAGCGACCATAAATAAATAAATTAAAAAAAAATAAAGAATATTAGAAACTTGCAGCCAATCTATGTTCTGTTTAATTATCTCGAGATATTACTGTAAAACATCTTAACCTATTGATCCCTTGCCTTCTACTTGAAATGCTTTAAAATGTAGGCTTGTTTCTGTCGCCGTTACAAATTAAGGTCAATGCTTGTTAGGTCTGAAAATGGCTTTAATATTTTCTTTCTTAAGCTGACAGTTTCTTACATCGTTCTTTTCGACTTTTTTTAACATTGATGTCCATTTCTAAGCATTCCCTGCCATGATTACATTATGCAGGCATACATCCCATCACTTTCCTACCATTGCAGTCTAAAGGTCGCGGCACCGCGAAGGCCAAGTGTCCCAAAGGCGATCGCCGCACTGGCGTCTCAAGGCAAATATTTCCCGTACCAACAACTGTTCATAATTTCAAAGCAAGTTTATAATAAGCAAATAAAATATTTGTTACTCTATATTTCTTTTAAGTCAGTAACAACTAAGATATTGTATTCCTCTTCAAATAATCTAATCATTTCAGTAAAAAAATCTATGCAGTTCTATTAAAAAATCAAATATTTTTCAATTTCTGCAAATTAAAAATGTTTCAAAGAATATCTCTGCTACACAACACTTGTATCGTGGATTAAATGTTAAAATTATCTATATTCAAACTTGGCTAGTTATAAATTATTATTAATAAAAATCGAAAATATGAAGCTCCAGAATGTATACATGTATACAGTATTCACTAGGGTGTTTCGAAATAATTCCTTACATCGCACTGCGAATTTCGGCAGCAGTCTCGTATTACCGTCTAATATTTGCTGCAATTTTGACGGTAATAGAGAAACAGATGGAATTAAAACTTTTATCTGGTTACCTCAAACAGGCACTTCAAAAAATCAAGAAAACAAATCGATAGATAAACTTCTTGATACAAATTTTTTAATTAGTAATAATATAGTATGTGCCACCGCTGCATCAAAATGCATTTTTCAAAATAATTGGTTTATAATAGATTTCATCACTAGACGATAAAGATATCGGCGTGCAGTTGGCACCATTGACTGAAATATAGACAAACACGCAGTGAAATTTTACTTTCACATTCGCAGGGCAACAATTTCGGCGTTTTGATAATTTATTTATAACGCAGACAAATTATAACATCGGAAAGACAGTTCAAACAAAGTATTAAGAATTCAAAGAAAATGTTGAAAGATAAAAATGAGCAATAGTTCATTTGCAGCAATTTTCATTGATTTGTCGTTAAGTCAGAAATCGTTAATACAATATAATCGACGGAAAGCGAGACACTGCAAAACGAACTAAACCATATACTTGACTGCCAAGAGCTACCGGATTGTCTGTAAAACAAATGAGGGTTGGCATCAGATGCTAATTTCCTATAAAGAATTGCGTAAGAAAAGGTGATAGCGCCGATCGGATTGCGGAATTTCGCAACTTGTTGAAAGGCAATTGAGATGAGAGAGTAAAGAAATATTGCGTAATTTGTAAATTTATAAACAATTTCCAATTTTTGCAATTCTAAAGTGGGAAGAGTTTCCTGATGGCCCAGAACCGAAAATTGCGAATTAAAAATTTTGCAACAATTAACAATTTTATAAACAATTTCGAAATGTGCGTTATTCCTGCGGAAGAGTGTGCCCAAATTGTCCCTAAGTTCAATATCGCAAAATAACAATTTTGACCAGAGATGCAAATTGATTGCTTAATATCTAGTTTAATTGTTGCTTTAATAATAAATATACAATTGGTCTTTGAATTTTATTGTCTTGTATTGAAATGGTTCCCTAGAAATTTTCTATCGAATGCAGAAAGACAGTATTTTGCAATTTTTGCAACTTTTAGAATCACTTTTGAACACTTGAAAATGTGCAGTTATAATAGTTTTTCTTATGGGAAAAATCTGAACAGTTCATAAAGTTCATGGATTGTGTATGAACAACAATATTGGAATTAGAATGCGTATAAGAAAGTAATTTGTCTAAAATTAGTGTTATTTTATCTCACATCACCGGAATTTCTTCAAAAAGAATTGTGTTAATAGTGGTTAAATGTATGTGTTTATATATATTTGAATAAATTTACTTTAATGTTCGTAAAAGTGTTTCATTCCTTGTATTTTTATTTGAAAATATTTTCACATCGGAACTAGCGACGCCCGCCATTTTGTACGACGTTAAGTTTGTTAGGTCACTCCCCCCTGTGTTGAGATTGGCTGCGTAGATTTGTGAGACTCCGCCTGTGACGTTTCGTCATGACAAGGGCTGCCCAAGACGTGCACAAGCTGAACTTAGCCGCAGACGGCCGCGATCAATTTTTGTTTCCAAAACTGTACGTCGAATGAAATAGACCTGTGTACACGCATTTGTGTGTTGGGCGGAACTTCGAAAAAGCTTATGTCACGAAAACAAAGTTCTTGAAAACGATATTACAGAAGTAGAAGTGAATGTCTTAATTAGGCTAAACAAACAACAAAAAGTATCAAGTTGTGGAAGTGTGCAACTGATTTCAAATAATATTTGTGCTTTTTGTAATGTTTAATTTTACTGTCTAAAGTAAATTGACAAGAAGGACCTAACAGGTCCTTCTTCACAAATGACTATAGAATGTCCGAAGAAAACAGGAATAGACTTGCCGTTTAATACTCTTGTTCTTGAATTTTTTACTTTTCATTATATTTTTATTGTTTTAGTTCAACTGAAATGTCAATATATAAATTAAAAATCATGAAATATAAGAAACTAATTCTTTGCGGATGTGAGCTTATTTCTTAAACTAATCAAATTCATACGTTTCTAAAATTGGACTATATTGTAATCGTTTTGTGGGGGTTCTCGCTCCTACTTACTTGCTTATTTAACTTTCTATTAATAATACTCCAAAATAATAATTAATCGCGACAACAAGAAGCAACGTCGCGTTGTCAACGTAACCGATTAATGCTAGCTTCTTCCCCACACACTTTTCCCCCAAAATATACGTCACAGAAATTTATAGTAAGTGGGCTGTGACCGGCTCCATACGGATTATACCGTAAACAGTAGCCTCCGTTGCAATAACGCCAGGATTCTGTCTACTGAAATAAAAACACACTTGTGTGAGAGAAGGAAAACTCGCTTGGCGAATTATGCCTTCCGTCATTTAATAGAGCCCAAAATTCAAATATTTGACATTCATGGACCTTGATCCTGACCAGCTCATTAACACAATAACACTGCGCTTACAACACATGAAATATACCCTGAAAATACACATACATAACACAAAACAAACCATCAAATATGTACACTAGAAATTGCTATGTTTAAAAAAATTCTCTTTGATATGACTTTTCTATTTTAAATTGCATATGCTTTCTTTTAAATCAAATTGATAATTCGAATGGTTTTGATAACTACAATGGCCATTCATGGCCATTCATTACCTTCTAAGATTAACTAGAAATCTTGGCCTTGAACTATTAATTATTTTCTTGAAAAAATCTAAATGATCAAAATGTGTTCACTTCCCTGTATGCTGCCCTCTGCTTGATGGCAACACACTAGACTGATGTTCCTGGGCTTCGAACCAACTTCCTTCCGTAAACTGCTCGATCGCTCCACTTACGCAAACAACAACGCCTCCTCGCTGTACTTTGTCACTGTTCTTCAATACACATTAAAGTAATATCAACACGTCGCGCGCTCCTTCCGCGGCAGATCGAAATCAGTTCATATTTTGATAAAAAAAACTTTCTGTTCATTACGTGTTGCAGTCTTTTAAAAGAAACTTTAACGAAATTCACATTTGCTTACAACTCGAAAGTAATCGTTCAAAAGTTCCACTCGCGAGCACTTATATTCTCTCTACGCGTTATACTTATTCAAACTCGAAACATAAAAACAAAACTTTAAACTTTCAAATTGCACTGACTCGCATAGCTTCGGCGTGCTGTAACACTTCTAGAATCCAACTCCGTAAATTTCGTACTTTTAACACAAACTTTAAAAATTCCAAAACCTTCTAATCACGGACATAGCTTCTGCGTGCTGTAACACGTCCAGGATTCATCTCCCCTCTCATTGTTGTTCAGTAGTGTAATATACAAATATTACAAGGAAACAAACACCGCGCTTTTCTCTGGACGGTGCGAAGCGGTTACTAGGTGACGAATGTTTTTGTTTACATGCATGACGTAAGGAAGAACTGATTGAAAGTCTCCGGCATAATATATAAAACTCTTTACACAAAAAAGCATGGAACATAAATAAGTAGGTATATAGTGGTCAGAAATGGACGATAGACATTCTCAATCGGAATGCGAGATGCTTCTGTTTAGAAGCGCGGGTGGTTTTCACGTCTGTTGAAAGTACAGCGGGGGCTTTTTTTTTGTTTGTTGGAAAAATAATTTTGTTTAGAAGCTCTCTTGGCTCTGAACTTTCAAGGGAGAAGCATCGTTGTGGTAGCTGCGCGAAGGTTGTCTGACTGATTTAAGTGGGACCATCGCCGTGTTATGTGTAATAGGGAGCATAGAATTTGGAAACATTAATTGAATGTCGATTAATCATTTTAATTCCGGACTTGACGAATAAGTTTAAAGACATAAGCAGGAATTTTACGCGAAACGGAACAGGTCGTGGCTAGGCGTCCGCCCGTGACGCAGTGTTATAGATAGGCTTAACAGTTGAGACTTCGGAATTTTTGTAAGGAATTAAATTCAAACATCAAAAGAGAAGCAGATGACTTCGGCGGACGACCGGCGTGAAAAACAAAAACAAAAAGTAAATATATTTAATCAATTTTTCGCGTCAGTGTATACAGGTAAAAGGAAGATCGTCGTAAACGAATGCGAAGGAGAACATTTTGTACTAAATTCGCACTTAGGAAAAGAATTGCCAAAATAGGTAATAATAAATCAACAGGGCCGGACGGAATTCGGGGGAAATTCTCAAATTAGGAGGAGAAGCTACCTATTACGGCTTTTCGAGATATCGATGAACAATTCATGTATTCCTCGGAATGGGAAAGATGCCATAGTGGTCCCAATTTTCAAAGGAGGCTCGCGTCAAAACGTCGAAAATTATCGCCCAGTAAGTCTAACGTCTGTAGTATGTAAGCAAATGGAGCATTTGGTGGCAGAATACTTACGCGGAATTTGGGATAAGAATAATATAATTTACGAAGGCCAATACGGTTTTAGAAAAGGATATTCGTGTGAGAGTCAGGTAGTCACCGTCAGTCAAGACATTGCTGATTTTCTCGATAAAGGTTCCATTGTTCATGCAATTATCATAGATTTCACCAAAGCGTTCGACCTCGTTTCCCATGATAAATTAATACAAAAAATTAGTAAGCTTAACATAGAAGAATTGCCCTATGGATTCGAGAATTTCTCAGCTCGCGTACTCAACGGGTGAGAATTGGAACAAATTTCTCATCGAGGGCAGAAGTAACGTCCAGAGTGTCACAGGGAAGTGTGCTAGGTCCGTTGTTATTTATAGCGTATATTAATGATATTTGGCAGGGAATTGAATCAAAAATACGTCTTTTTGCAGATGATTGTATAATTTATCGGGAAATTAATAACACAAATGATACAGAAATATTGCAGGCTGATTTTAGATAAGCTAGAAGCATGGGCAAGCACAAATGAAATGATATTAAATCCCTGTAAGTGCAAGTTTATCAGATTCGCGCGTTCTAGAAAGACAGACGACGTGAAATATAAATTAGGAAATCAGGATATTCCGAGAACTAAATGCTGTAAATATTTGGGAATTGTACTAAATGAGGATCTGGGATGGGCAGAACACGTAAATTATGTAGTGAAAAAGGCGTGTAAGGCATTGCATTTGTTATTAGAGTACTTAGGAAGGAAGTGGAAAATCAAGGGAATTAGGGTACACATCTTTAGTACGTCCGATATTGGAACTATGGCTCGATATGTTGGAACCCATATCGTCTAGGGCAAATAAAATCTCTCGAAAAAGTACAAAAACATGCCGCAAAATTTGTTAGGAGACGTTTAAATTCTGAATTTATATCGTGGGAACCCTTGGAAAAACGCAGAGAGAAATCGCGTCTTTGTGCGTTATTCAAAGCAATAAGGGGTGATCGGCCGTTGGGGTGAAGTTGGGGCAAGACTATCAAAACCAACATACTTCGCGCGGAATGATCATGGCTTCAAAATTCGGCAAAGAAAACAGAGAACAGATGTAGGTAAATTCTCATTTATTAATAGAACCATACAAAATTGGAACAAATTACCTGCAGCAGTGCTAGAGACTTTTCCCTCAGAATGTCAAAAATTTTAAAATTAGATTAAATAAGTTGTAAGTTTTTTTAAGAATATGTTAACATTAAAATTTTTATGTTTTTGTATTATTCTTGTTATTTTATATTAAGGTTAGCTTTAGCATAGGGTTAATACATTAATTTTATAAAAATTGTATTCAGTAATGTTGTTTGATGTTCATTTTGTATATTTGTTGATATATAGTAGTGGTTTTGATGTTTGTTTTATGTAGATTAATTGATTGGAAAACGCTACCACCGGAATTATTTCATGTATCCTAAGTAGCGAAATGAATATTCTATTCTATTCTATTCTAAGATGATTTTCGGCGCGGAAGCCAAGGGTGATATGAACTGCGTGGCCTTATTTAACAACGCCAAGAGAATTCGGTGCCCATAATTTAACTAATTGCTAGTAATTGCATGCATCAATAGAATTTATATTGTTAAAAAAATTCAAGTTCTTTCAATGAATGAAATTATTGTTGTGCCAAAGCTTCCGCAATTCTTCGTAATAGTGGAAATAATTTCAGACTTCAGGCTTCTCTGTACAGAGGGCAACCCGGTGACAACCAGCCTGCAGGTAAGCGTGATGTCATCGTATCGAACCCAAAACTGCACTGAAAAAAAAAGATACCATAAATCACAACAAGGTTTCAATAGTTGAACTAAACCTTCATGCACCAAATGGAAACATTGCTTCGTTAGGCATATACCGAGTAAGATCAACAAATATCAATAAGTAAAATAAAAATCCCGCTTGTTGAACTATTATGCTCGTGATTGTTGAGCGGTTTTTGTTGCAGTGTACGGATACCTGTATGTTTCCGCACAGATCTCCTTGTTATAAGGGCATGTGGACTTCTCCTGGACCCAGCGGCATTCAGCTTTATGTCGCTGTGACAAGTGTGTGGGAGGAGGGAACCGTGGAGGGGGGTAAAAAATTGCCCAGTTCCCGCTGGTTCCCGCGCTATATGTTGCTCGTGTCTGTCCAGCAGAGAGTATTATAAGGAATGATATGGGAAGGCCCTATTATTAGTGTGGATTACATATCTGGTGGTAATTTTTTAGTCGACTCCAGAGTCAGAATTACGTATTGATGTGAAAGACTTATTCATTGGGCGTGAACGGAATATTCGAATTAGGTGACCATTAACTTCGTATTGCTTCGTATTTCATTTTTCGAACAAGAGTTCTCTTTCTGGAATGCAGCAAATATGCCGTATTGAATGCAATGACAACAGTTTGTCAGAGAGTGGTGCCCTTTGAAGGTGGTGCACAATGAAGGATCAACATTTTGAAGGTATGTATACATGCCTACCCAGAAATGCATGTTTTTAGGTTACTAAGCCCTATTAATCAGGGTTACCAGTAAATTAATTGTAAAATTCCCCAAAAGCTTGTGTTGAACATGATAAACCAAATAATTTTACATCACCAGTTAAAATAATTGTATACATATGTTGGTGAATTTCTTCAAGTTTCTACTTGGTTATAATTTACAAAAACAAATTTGTTATGATAAATTATTAGTGATGATCAACAATTCTTACAAATAATATTATATTGTTGACATAGTCAATGTCATGTTGCTTTAAAATAAAGGATAATTTAATGAATTTAATGCATTATAATTGGAAATATTTTTTTAATATTTTATGTTTTTTTCACTTTTCTGTATTTGTTACTTTATTACTATTATTATTATTATTATATTAATGACTATATGAAATACATTAAACATTAATTAATATTTGTCCTTTAAGCTATATAAGAAATTCAAATGCCATTGTGTTCAAGTATTTATAGAGAACTGTTTCCAATTCTTATTTTGCATTCAGAGAAAACGTGCAGGTAATCTCCTCCCTCATGCATCACATACATTTTTTACTGTTTTTTTACCAAATAAATAAATAAACATTGAATTCCCTGCAAAGGACTTGGTTAATTGTTTTAAAAAAAGTACTATTAAAGAATAAGTTATATGATTAGTTTTTAATACACAATTGGGCATTGCAATTGTACTGTTTACAATAAAGTTTAATGTTTTACCAATCTTATGACATATTTTTAACATAGTCTCAAAGTGTCATTATATCAATTAGAAATTGTATAATTGAATGTTGTGTAGTTTAACTAGGCATAACTTAAAATCACACAAATTAGGGGTTCCAGTGTTACGCATAATCCCAAAGATATGTGGTAGGCTTGTAGATGATTCAGGATGTACTTCAAATTTTCTCTGGGTAGTGTGAATTTCTTCTTAATGCTCACTATTCCATCAAGTTTATGAAACATTAATTCCATAATATATTTATAGAAGAGTGGTTTTCCATTGATGCTGTACCAAAAAATATATACTTCAGTGAACTCAATCAGAAGTCATTTAAAAGTGTTTTCTTATGTACTATAAATATTCAGAATTTTCATTGTTGAAATTGAGGCTAAAATGTCACGTGTTTTGTAAATATTCAAACAAACTGTCATGTAGACCTACAAAAAGTTTCTGCTATAAACCCTTTCTATTTACTTTTTAATTATATTTTCAAATACTGTTGTGGGGAGGTACTATTGTGTTAATTTTATTCTTTACTGTTGATTGTTGCAGATACTATGAATGTCTATTGCCTACAAGATCAAGATTATGATAATGTATTAGAAGGTGACTGCTAATTTACAACATGGACTTCTGTGATACTACTGTACCTATTATTTACATTCACAAAATATATAGTCATTAATGGTTCAATTTTTTTAGTGACAACTGCTATTAACTGTCAGGTTATGCTACAAGGATCTGTGCTTGGACCTTTGCTAGTAGTGATATATATGTTAACGTTATTCCAAACTCCTCTGATATTTCTGTAATTTCTTATGCAGATGATACAACATTAATAAGCAGTGAGCAAATTCTTTTTTTCATGTAGAAACTAATGACTGAATCTTTTAAATGATTTTAAAGTTGCTTGTCAATAAATGAATTAAAATTAAATGTTAAGAAAACTGTATTTATCAAATCTGTGCTTAGATGACAAAATGATATGTGATTTTGTCATGACATTAGTCATTCTTGTTTGTAATGTTTAGGAGGAGGAGGCAACGGAGCTTGTAGTTTACAAAGAAAAAAAAAAAAACAGTGTTGGCAAATTGCAATAAGACAAAGTCCACAGACTAATTTTTCATTACATCTTGATGCATATATTATACTTATTGATGATACTGCTTATAAATTTTAACAAAATTATTATCTTGTAAAAGTGTTAAAAAATTGTTAAAAGTTGTGAAACATCTAATATAATCATGTAAATATTTGTCATTAGCCAGTATTTGTGGCTATCTGTTAAAATTAAAAATTGGCAAGCAGTGATTTGTATTAATTATTAGCCATACACATGTTTCGGGAATCTTGTCTTGGCTTTGGTGATTCTACAATGAGGATAGTGGGCGATTGTGTTTAATTGGTATATGATGAAAAACTAGCTTAGGTGAACAATTAGAGTGGATGTGATGCTGGGATGAACAGTATATAATTTTTAGAAATATGATGGACTCCCAAGTATCATGGATTAATCATGTGAAACTTAACCCCAAGTTCAAATTCAACAATTCTTTTGTTCTTATTAAAACAATAAGATAAAAAAATACCTAATTATACCAAACTAGTTTCCTTTGATGCAACAATTTATTCACCAACATACCACCCTCTGAAGAAGATGTCTGTATAAAACATACTATTATGAATTCTTAATCTTCTTTTAAATCAAAATAGATCTAATTAAAATATTGAACTTGCGCATTGAAGATAATTTTTTCAAACTCTATGACAAAATAAAAAAAAAAAAACGAGGGTCTTGCTGTGGGTTCAACATGTCTCCATTATTTGCTGAAGTGTTTATGAACTATTTTGAAAGGAATTTATTTAACTCTTTTGTTAGGCATACCATTTGTCAGAATGGATTGAGTTGTCCTGGGTCTCATAGAACCATGCAATATTTTTTTAAATTTTGAGATCAATCTTTGGATCTATTGCAGGAAAGTTGTTTTTTATTATTGCCTTGGAAGTGTTAGCGGAGTATTTGAAATGAAATTTCAGTATTTACTGTTTATTTTCATGATTACTTATTTTACATACTGATGTAGAAAAGAAAACAGAACATTATGTAAAATCAGTATTAAACAAGGAGTCATAATTATTTCCTGTCTTTATTTTTTATCAATAGCATTGTTGCTTACATTAAAGATTTTTTTTTTTCAAAAATTTGTGTATGATTGCGTAAACATAGGAAAGTATCAAACTTTTTACACACATTTCACAATTTTTTTTGTTTCCTTTATTGCATGTAAGCATACACCTATTTCTCTTTTTACTTTGGGTTCGGATAAATTTTACTTCAATTTTCAGGTTTTCTGTATTTAGTCAGCATTTGTTGAATTTCTTCTTGTAATAGTGAACCTTCTTTGCTGCTGCTGCTGCTGCTGGAGTAACAAACTTTGAGCCAAATTATTTCTTTATGTACTCTCATAGATGAGGGTATTGTTAGCCATTTCCTAAATAAATTACTCATCCTAAGCATAAACCAAGCTATAAATAGTATTGAATCTTGGTAACCAAAATTAATATAAACAAATAACAAGAATATTAAATTTGTAAATTGAAATATTAAAAGAAACAAACAAAAATACTTTCGAAAATAGTTTTCATCTATATTTTTAGCTATAATTTAAACAAATCTTAGTGCTTTTATAAAAAAATATTAATTAAATTTAAATTTTTTTTGACCGATAATATAATTTGCTAATTCATTTCATTGCAAAAATTACTGTCAGGGGTCCCTAAAACATGCTTAATCATTAATGTATTTATTAATCCAGACTAGCATTACTGATTACATGTATACATCAATTTATGTTGTCATTTGTTTGCAGTTTAGTTTGTGTCAATATATTGTGAATTATGTTATAGTTTTACACATTTTACTCAACTAAATAAATATTTTAATGTTGTATTTGAATAATATTTTTTCTAGGTACATGCTGTTTTGGTATATTCATTATATATGTACCTACAATATATAACTTAATTTATTCAACAATGCAGATGTTAGTGATGCTTTATAGCATACTAAGCATCACATGAATAAGCATTATAGCTATATAAGCCCCATAACAATCAGATTGCAAAATGTAAGCTTTTGAGGCCTTTGGAGTATTTTTTTAGTGAAATTATATTATCTTGCGATGTCTGGTTGTGTAGTTAAATGTATACATCTGTTGTTGGATCAAAAGTATATAATGAATATTGTATTAATAGCAGGTACTATGCATAACCCATTCCCATGGACATCCATTCCTTCATACGCCAACGATTCAGTAACTTGCTACACCCATAAGGAATGTTTAAATAAGGCAACACGGACGGCTGGATCCTTCAACCAGTATTGCTCTATGCGCCGACTCGGAAGGCCGGCTCGTTATCAGTATCGCCCGGATACGCCATGACTGTAGTCTGGCTCCTCCAACCAGCGTGCACGCTTATGCCGAATAGGAAGCTTGCTCCTCCGATACGGATGCAACTCGTAGCCGGGTTCAGTATCGGTATGTTATTCTGACAAGGTTCATTCAGAGGTGTGCAACAAGGTTTTCTTCACGATGCAACATTTCGTTCCAACAATCTCCGTCACAAAACAGTAACACTGCTCCTGGTTGGGCATATACTAACATGCGTTCCCTTGTTACAGTATAAAGGATCAGGTATACTGCAACTGTTCTTTTTTTCCGTGTGAGCTAGCAAAATTAAGTAAATAATTCATTATTATCCAGTAGATTATATAATTTTCTGACAAGCAAGAAACGTTCGCTGGGTTTATTGACCTATCACATCACTGTAAATAATACTATTTTACTTATTTTAGAGTTTCTGGTTACTTGACACTTCAAATTCGTCCATTAAATCTCAATGTCACAGTTTTGTTCTTTTAAATGACCGTTTTCTGTCCTGTTACGCCGAAAAAACGCTTATTTCCATATCATCTTTTCCAATGGATTCATACACACTCAATGTTTGTTTTTTGTTCTGAATTTGGAACACGAAAATTTTAATTACATCTTCTCCAGCGTCCTAATATTCTGGTACTATTTTCAGAAATTCGAATGTACCGCCTCGTAATTCCGTAATTCCTCACAATTCATCATTTTTAATTGAAATTTTTGAAAATATCAATCTGCTTCATGAATGACGTCAGAGCTTGAATTATGTATTTCACTAAAATTGTCATAATAACGTTACCCGTGGTTAGATTTCCATAAAATAAACACTAAAATTCTTCTTTATTTGGGCTTTATTCTAGTCCTGATGCACAATTACTTTTTATCAGGGCCTTTTCAGTAAACGAAAAGTATTATTCTTGCGCAACATGGCCATCGTTTATTTTATATTCCGTTCTAAAAACATAGTCCCCGTTTCGGTACCCTCTGTTTCACTTATTTGGTCTTTTTCTATTAATATTTAAAAAAATGCCTTAAATAACCCAGGAATGATCCTGGATCATTACAATATATCATTACTTCGGCTTTTTATGTAAAACAAACCTAATCCAAATTTCGTTCCTTAAAACTCTTGAATAAATCGACAATTCGAACTCGTAACAGTTCACAGACTTCCAGCAACACTACAATAAAATATTGACTTCAAACAATAATTATTGTGCTAGCTCCTGTGATGTTTTTTCTACTCTAAAATCCCTCCAGTTGGATTTCTCTTTGGAAACAGGCTCCGTAATAATGACACTAGTCATACTCAGATCTTTAAAAAATGCATTTAAATAAATGTTACGTTTTCTATTTATTTGATAAGTGTAATAATTTTCAAATTCATTTTTCCTGGCCTTCAACTGTGTATAATAAACTTCATAATGTGTGTTACTCCACAAATAAATTTTAAAAAATTATTTTGATTTTTTTAGTAGTAATACATCAATACAGACCCGTTGAAGCTCCACCTTACATTTGTAATGGCATTGAAATAATAGACTTAGAAAAAATAAATTTATTATGTATAAAGATCGACTCGTCTGATGTATCATACGAAGGAAGAGAAGCTAATTATCTTTGCTGATCACAGCAGATAACAGAAGGCTCCAGAACGTGGGACTGGTTGTGCTGCTAAGAATGCCCCGCCGTCAGGAGAATTTTGGTAAATCATTGGTCTTTCCCTCTGAGGATCTTTGTCATTCTGCAGAACAAAAAAACACAAAG